>PVLD010010722.1:0-69272 GCA_004027595.1 Dinomys branickii | reverse complement strand
TTGGGTTATGGATCATTGGGGTTCTATATGCCTCGCTTAACTGAACTTCAGTATCTTTTACCTTGTTTGGGAAATTTTCTGCTATTATTTCATCAAATATTCCTTTTATATTGTTTGTGAGATCTCCTGCTGTTTCACACACTCCTATAATTCGAATATTGTTACGTTTTGCTTCATCTTGCAGCTGTTGGACTGACTTTTCTTGTGTCTTTGATGATATCATGAGATTCTTCCTTTCACGCTCATAAGCTGCCATGCTGTCTTCAAGTTCTGAAATTCTATCTTCGGTTTCATTTAAACGGTTTTGCATGCTTTCAGTGTTAGTTTTCAAATCCTGGCATTCTCTTTGGACCTGTTTCATTCTTGGTAATTCATTCCTAAATTGCTCTTGTAACATTTCCATTTGTTTCCTATTTTCTTCTAGTCTTTTGTCTATATCTTCTGTATGTGCACGGAACATTTCTTCCATCATTGTTTTCAGCTCGTTTTTTGTCTGAGAGATCATTGTGGGTATGTGGCTTATTTCTGCTTTAAGCTCTTTTATGGCCTGTTGGAGTTGTTTCATTTCAGATGCAATCGTTTCATAACTTGAAGGTATGTGACTTCCTGGTTCCCCTGTATCCTCACATTCAAAACTTGTTCTGGGTGGGGTTGAGTTTTGAGACTGTGTTTTGTTCCTCTGTTTTCCCATTTTTGGGTATCAGATTCAAAATGTGGAGCTATAAATTCCCCAGGGAGTTCAGCAGGCAAAGGTCTGCTGCAGAGGCTGCTCCAGTGATTCCTTCTCTTTGGGAGAATGTCCCCTAAGTTGTCTGCTGAGATTTCCGCTTCTACTCCCTACCCCGAGACCTGGCTGGGGCGTATAAACAGGTCGCTGCCCCAGGCGTCTTGCAGACAGGCCACTCAGGTGTTTCTCCCTGGGTGGAGCTCCTTCCCCCCTCACAAATCCCCTAGGGGTGCCTAGCTAGCTGTTCCTACCTGGGAGATCCCGCAGTCCTTAAAGCTGCTTTGATGTCACTCGATGGGCAGAGCTTCTTCCCGACTCAGGAAAAACCGGTTAGAGCGCCCATTCAACTCACCCTGGGATCATGCAGGCAGGAATGCCGTTCAGATGTATCTCCGTGGATCGAGCTTTTTCCTGACTCAGAAATCCCGCCGATCTCAGCCGCTCCAGTTGGCGCAGCGCCGGCTGCGGGGGCAGGGCTCTGAGCGGGATCCCGGACCGCTGCCCAGTTTGGTGCAATCTGTCCCAGTAGCTCGTTCTCTGAGTTTCCTCTGCTCCGCTGCCTCCAACAAATCCTGGTTACAGCTGTCTCCGAGCCGATCAGGTTCAGGAGTTGGAGGCTTTCCTCCCGCCGCAATCGCTCTCTCGGCTGTACGCGATTTGAGCCGAGCTGCGGCCGAAGCGCCTCACCGATCTCTAGGGCACCCAGCTCTCAGGATCCATCCACTTCTCGCCGCCCGGCTTGTCCAGCCGGCCCTTTAATGCTCATGCCGCGGAGAGCAGCCCGATCAGTTGGAATTTTGCATCCACGGACTGGGCACCCGCGCGCAAAGGATCGACGTCTCTGGGAGAGATTCCCTCTGCCGCTCACCTGGTCGCTATCTTCCCGGAAGTCCTTACAGAAGCTTTTAGAAGAAACAAAGAGACCTGCCTAGTGATTGCAGTGACTGAGCAGAAAGTGGCACCATTTCCTGCCCTCCCTGACCCCGCTCCTTCACCCTAAGGAGGTGCAATCGTCCCTGGGTATCCATGGGGGATAAGTTCCAGGACCCCCATGGATACTGAAAGCCACAGGGGCTCACGTCTTGTATAAAATGGCCTAGTATTTTCACATAACCTAACACATCCTCCATATACTTTAAATAACCTCTAGATGATTTATAATCCCTAATACAATGTAAATGTTATGTAAATAGTTGTTACTGTTTAGGGAATCATGACCAGAGAAATATCTACATACTCAGTACACGTGCAATATTTTTCTAAATAGTTTTGCTCTGTGGATGGTCGAATCACAGATGAGGAACTGCATATGCCAAGGACTCACTATACATGCTCAGGTCCTGTGGGAAATTCTCACTCAGCACATATGACAGCTGCACTCTCAATGAGGCACATACAGACACACAGAGATTTCAGCCCCAGACCTGTCTCCAGCAGGTCCCAGCTGCGGTGCTTTCCAGGTAACATCAAAGAAATGTGTTGTGTCTCAGGCACTGAGCACTCAGGAAGAATGTGTCCTGCTAAGAGGTCCCAGGCTTGCTCTGTGTGGCCCATCTGCCCACTTCTACCCACAAGCGCATGCTCCCAGGCTCAACCACTGCAACAGCCACAGACATGGCGGGACCACCTGCTACTACTGGTGCTACATTAGAAGTTCAAGATATGGCAGTAACCAGGGCAGTCACTGGCCTCACACTTGAAGTGGAAGTGAGGGCTCAATGTGCATTAGTTGGTTCATTCCTGACCTGTCTGTCAAAAAGTACCATACTGTCGGCCCAACTATTATGTCTGCTTAAGAAGACAGTGTTTATTAAGAGAAAGAAGTAAAACTTTCTCCTAATGAAGTTTATTGGCCGGTACAAAATGAAGTACTGCCAAGGCTACAGCACCAGAATAACTCTTACTTTCCCAGAGGAAAGTTAATCCCAGAATATTCCATGGAGTGTTCCCCATCCTGGCTTTCATACTGGTCCTGACATGTAGGCTTTAGAATAAAACATGCTCAGAACCTGACACAGAGATACACACATGTGTCACTTACCAACCAGGACATGTGCGAAATGCATTATCAGCCATTCTATCATCATTATAGGCTATAGTTGCAGAAACCTAGGTGTCCAGACCACTTACTCAGCGTGGCCTCTCGGTGCAATTAAGGGACGTGGTGACCATGAGCTTGATGAGGCTGCAGCTGGTGTCACATTGCACACTGTTTTCTGGTTGACTTTTCAAAGTAAAAGGGGATCACTTAGCCCAGTAAACACATAAACCAATGGCACAGTAATCTATGATCATTATTAAGAATTATGTATGCTACATAATTGCAGGAACTATGCTTTCATATCCCTGGTAGCACGGTAGGTTTGTTTACATCAGTATCACCACAAACACATGAGGAATGCGCTGTGCTACATTATCTCAGTGCTGACATGTCACCAGGCAAGAGGAATTTTTCAGCTCCATGATAATCTTACAGGACTGTCACTGTATACGTGGCACATCACTGACCAAAACACTTTTACGTGGTGCATGGCTATACTGAGCACAAAGCAATCATTAGTTTGCTCGCCAAAATACGGTGTTGCTGGAATAGGGAACACACCCTCGAACAGCCATGAATTGGAGGTTAAGAAGTTGAAGGCCATGAGAGATGAGACACAGGGTGAGGTGGTGGGGGAATGAAGGGAAATAGCAGAAGACAGGACAGCAGCAAAGCCACTGCTCTGCCCCCAGGATGCCTGCCTGAGGCAGGCCTCAGAAGTAAGAGAATGGGTTTGGGGATGAACAGCAGGATTGGTGGTGAAGGGAACTGTCCACTCTGACGGGAGCAGGGACCTAGCATGAGCTTCTCCTGCCCACCGAAATCAGAAGAGTACAGAAAAAGGCAAGAGTGGAATCTTGCCAAACACACAGAGCAGGTACCAGTCTCAGACTTTAATAGCAATTTATAAAACATTAAGGCAATCTCTTTACTTGGAAGTTCATAATAAATACCTCATAAAAATAAGTGTTAATAACCCAAACTCTTACAATAAAAAGCAAATTTGGCCGTACTGTTTTTCTTAAATGCAATTCTTAACAACTCCAGTGAAAAAAAATTTTGAGAGAGCTGTGTTCAATTATGGCTGCTTGCAAAATTAGGTGAGCTCAGGCTGCAGCCAGCATAGTAAGGTCTAAATATGAATTAATTCTTGTTTAATTTATGGCAAGGGATAATGCTGGCTACTAACAATCCGTTTTTATAGGTTATATGGAATTTATCTTTAAAGTTCACTACATTTTTTAAAATGGAAAACAAATTAAAAATTATAAGTAAATTAAGCCAGGTGCTACCCAGACATAACAAAACCCATGAGGAATATGAACCTCAAAATTGTGTGACAGTGTCCTGACCATGGATCCAGAAGTGGTATGTAGAAACCATATAGCATTTGTTCGGGAGATGAACAACAGCCACGCATTGGAGGCATTTCCTCATTCGGTCCATGCAGCAGCCACTTTACAGATGAGCACACAGACTGGAATTAAGGAATGTCAAGGCACGCAGAAAACAGCTGCAGGAATCAGGTTCCTATCCCTTGTGTCCAAACACGGCTTGGCTGCCCTCTAAGACACTGCCTCACTTCCTAGCCAATTCTCACTATTGCGTCTGCAGGAAAGGTAAAGTCTTTTCTTCTAAGGACCTATTCTCTCGGAGCGCTCTTCATCTTGGGAACATCATCCTTACGTCTCTCCTTCTTACCCTCTTAAACCCTTGGCCTGCCCTGAAACTTCACCCAAGCCTCGCCCTCTAGTTCCCACTTTTAACCACCAGAGGGCGGCATTGACATGCTTTTCTTTATGCTCTTGCTCAAAGGACACCACCTCAAAAAGTCTTTGGGGACCAAGATGAGCCCTACTAATGCCTCAGCCTGACTTCCACAAAGCCACCCTTGGGACAGAGATGACAGCCCCAGGTCAAGTCCCAAAGTATCCCCAAGGCACAGTTATGAATGTTGCTGTCCAGGCAGGACCGGAAGCTGGGGTAAGAGATAATTGCCAGTCACAGAGAACTGTGGGCCGTGTGTGGAAATGCCACTTCTCATTCTCATTTTAGAAATAAGGAAACTGTGGCGCACAGCTTGAGTCCCTTATCCCCTGATTCTCCACCCCAAGCTCTTTCTACTCTGCTGGCTGCTGGCAATCTAGAAGCTGCATGTGTTTTCTGTGTGAGGAGGATAGGTCCGCATCAGAAAACAATAACTGACTGTATTTATGTTTCTAGGTTTCTGTGCAGTGAAGGTCCCATACTTTCACCCAGGAATGATGCTTTGCGTCCCGTCTCTCCGAATATTAGTAGAACACAAACATCTCTCCCTACCACTAATTATTTTTCTAAAATCTCATTTTCATAGCTACACCACGTTACATTGTCTGGATGGCACACAATTAATCCCCTGTTGTTGGAAAGTTAGGTTCATTGCAGTTTGTCACAGTTATAAACAATGCTGTGGTTGCCCGCCCCACAGCTAATTCTTTGCCATGTTTAATTCTTTCAGATGAGCTTTAAGAAAAGGGACTGCTCAGCTATTCAGACAGCTTTGGGTCTCTGCTGGTGGGCTGCAATGGGAACACTCTTTGAAAATGTAGCAGGGCCGGGGATATAGCTCAGTGGAATAAGTGCCTGCCTGGCAAGTGCAAGGTCCTGAGTTCGATCCCTCGTGCCGCAAAAAAAGAAAAAAAGAAGAAAGAAAGAAAATGTTAGGGACCCACCCACCCTCAGCATGTCCTGTGCCCTGAAAATGGGCTAAACAAATACCTGCCCTGCCCCTACTCCATACATCTCCTAAGACGCACACTATTGGGAAGGCCTTGGGAAGGGTGCCTTTCTGTACTGTTCATGGTGGATGGCGGTCCTGCAGGCTCTGCGAGCGCCCCTCACCCAGTAACCGGCAGCATGGCCCGGGCACACTCAGTGACGCTCACACTTGGCTTGCGCCTTGACACCGTGTGAAGAGCAGAGAGAGAACTCCTCGGGAAGCACTGCTTCGGCGCAGGGCCTCATTCTTCAGCCTCAGGGAAATGGGGGTCAGGAAGTGGGAGGAAGTTGACTGGGGAGAAGGAAGCACAGGCAGGATAGCAGGAGGGGCTGGGACTGACCAGGCCAGCTCTTCCTCTCCTCCAGGCTGCTTGATCACAGAGGGAAACTTCAGGTGTTACTCGAACCTGGCCAGGGAATTGCTGCCGGAGACCACCGCCAGCTCCTCAAGCGGGGGCCTGCTCCAGGGTGGAGGGCCGCTCACACAGCCACCTCCAAGCATGACTGCAGAAGGCACCCCAGAAAGGAGGGAACTGGGGCCGCCCAGCAGCAAGGAGGAGCCCGGCCCTGACTGAAGCTCTAGTGCTGCAGCCAGAGCTGGAGGGGGCGGGGCACGGCTGGGGAGGCCGGGCTCCGTGCCTGGCCTGGCTCCTTCCAGCCAGGGGCCTTGGTGCAGCAACTTGAAAGGATTTTCAATCTGTTTGGGAGCTGGGGATCCTGCTTGCCCTGCAGCTGGAAAGAAGCTTGAATGATGGAATTCTCTTTCCTTTCTCCCTGAAGTGTGATTTTCTAGTCTTTCCTTTTGATGTTGTTTTGAAGAGCCCTGCAGTTCCTTTGGGGGAATCTCCAGGCCAGATTGATGGCGGCTCCTTCTCTTCCCACCTGCAGAGCTGGGTGTGTGTGTGTGTGTGTGTGTGTGTGTGTGTGTGTGGTGAGAGTGGCTGAGACCTCACCAAAAGTCAGACTCCTTTCTGACTCTGCAGGATTTTCCATCCTGGCAACTCCAGAAAATGTGACTCTTGCTTCCAAAGATCAATACACGAGGCTTCTGATCCCATGGAGGACCAGGGCTGTTCACCAGAGGGTGCAAGGCTGGGCTGGGACAGCAGAGGGACACGGAGAGGATACAGACAGAGATGTAGAGCACGTGGGAGAAAGATACACAGCGACAGGGATAGGCAGACAAGAGAACACAGACACACTGGAGAAGCGGGCGGGGAGGGGGGTGTCTCACGGAGTGCGGAGGGCCTTGTGGGCGGGCCAGTGAGGAAAGAAGAACCGTCAGGGGTATGGGTGGGGGATGAATACAGGCACAGAGAAGGGGATGGACATGTGAGAGAAAGAAAGAAAAGGAAGGAAGGGAGGGAGGGAGGGTAAGGGAGGGAGAAATAAGAAGGCAAGAAAAATATGACAAGGGAAAGAAAACTGAGCAAGAGGCAGAATGTGAGCAGAAAGTAGGGCCCAGGAGAAGATTTTGAGGTGAAGAAGCTGAGGAGAGAAGAAATGGGGGCCGTGTCGTTTTGCTATCAGCTCTAATAAGTCTCAGCACGTCATTAACGGGCCGGAGGCGGAGCGTGCCGAGAGGAGGGAGGGCCCGCCGTCCTGGAGCTGTGGGCAGGTGGCCTCCCCTGGGCGGGGCTGCCCAGTACGCCCGCAGGGTATAAGTTGGAGGCTGGGGCCCGTTGAGCACCTGTCAGGGGCAGCTCCAGAGCACAGGTGCCAGGCTGCTGGCTCTGCCTCCCCCTGCCCCAGCATGAGCTCCTACGACCTCTCAGCGCCCTCCCCGCCCCGCTGCAGCCCCCAGTTCCCCAGCATCGGCCAGGAGCCCCCCGAGATGAACCTTTACTATGAGAACTTCTTCCACCCACAGGGTGTGCCCAGCCCTCAGCGGCCCCCCTCCTTCGAGGGAGGTGGCGAGTACGGGGCCACCCCCAACCCCTACCTGTGGCTCAGTGGGCCGGCCATGACCCCGCCGCCCTACCTGCCGGGCACCAGCAGCAGCCCCTTCCTGCCCCAGGCCTACGGCGTGCAGCGGCAGCTGCTGCCCGGCGTGTCCGGGCTGGGGGGCAGTGAGCTGGGCTGGCTGCCCATGCCCTCGCAGGAGGAGCTGATGAAGCTGGTGCGCCCCCCGTACTCCTACTCGGCTCTCATTGCCATGGCCATCCACGGGGCACCCGACAAGCGCCTCACCCTCAGCCAGATCTACCAGTACGTGGCGGACAACTTCCCCTTCTACAACAAGAGCAAGGCCGGCTGGCAGAACTCCATCCGCCACAACCTGTCCCTCAACGACTGCTTCAAGAAGGTGCCCCGAGACGAGGACGACCCAGGTAAGGGGGCTGCCCGGGCAGGGTAGGGGCACCCTTCTGCGAGGCCCCTTTCATTCCTGTCCCAAGCCCCACGTTAGGAAGTTCGGATTCGGGTTGCTCCTCAGCACCCCGGGACTGAGGCTGCTCGGAGACAAGCTGAAGGGATGTGGAGGAGAACATGGGCCTAGGGCAGATTTGGAGTTCAGTGGGTTCCAGTCAGTGACCCTGGTCAGGTTAGGTCTCTCAGCTTCAGCTTCTTCGTCTACAAATAGGGACATCACCATCTAAATAGTCTGCCTTGCAGGCTCATGGCAGAGGCGAGATACTATATGCAACGCCTTTAGTACTAGCAAAGACTTAATGGGTTACCCTCGGTGTTATTATTTATGTGCGTTCCAAGACCTGGTGCATGGGGAAACTTTGCTTGGTGAGAATGGTCCAAACCAAGCACCATCTAAAGTACGGAGATCTGTGAGACCAGTGTAGTAAATATTCCTGAATCCTTTTCCCAGAATTAAAGTCCATTCTCATTGTGCCATAGGATGCCAGGGTAGCCAAAAGGAACCCCACTTCTGCCCCTTTTGATGTTATCAATGGCCAGGTCTGTCTGTGCCTAAGAAGAGAGAAAATGTCCACTCAAGAACTGCCCTTGCCCTCCCGCTGAGAGGGGTAGCAGAAAAACTCAGCCTTCCTTCCCATGGTACCTCATGGTCACAATGCCCTCTTCCACCACTGCTGTCTGCCCTTCCACACAGGGAGCCTGAGGAGGAATGGAGAGGTCCAACAGGTTCATTTGTCAGACTAGGAAACAGATTCACTCAAAGTCCTTTGGGAGTCAGGAGCAAAGCCAGGGCTCAATCCCACATTTGGACTCAAGCCCAGAATTATTACTGGGCAGTCCTAAAATTTTTCCTGGGTTTTCTTTAGCTTTAGCAATGGAAGAATTCCTCCACTGCCTCACCCCACTCGGCATCCCTGACCCACCACCAGCACTTTAACTTTCTGAAAGGGACAACCTATACGTCTTGCACGCCTGTGCCTCTCCCTCCTTGTAGACAGCACCCCACCACCACCACCACCACTTGGAGGATGCTTAAATGAAGATGCATACAGTACGGTTGCGTGGGTGGTTGGTTTGCGGAATTCTTCCATTTCTCAGTCTCAGGCTTTTATTCTTCTCTTCTCTCGCTACATTTGTCACCTTTGTTTTTAACTTGTGACAATAACAAGGGAGAAAAGAAGAGAGGCATTTCGCCCACCTCTCCGTGGACTTACCTACTCACACTTCTGTTGCAGGCAAAGGGAATTACTGGACTCTGGATCCCAACTGTGAGAAGATGTTTGACAATGGAAATTTCCGCAGGAAGAGGAAGAGAAAATCAGATGTTTTCTCCAGCACAGGCTCTTTGGTCTCAGAGAAAACTGATAGCAGTCTTCTGGCAGGCAGCCCCAAGAGCACAGAGTCACAAGACATCCTGGACAGTGGCTCACCAGCCACCTCCAGGTCCCCAGAGAAGCGGTCCCCCCCACCCCCCTCAGGCACCCCATGCCTCAACAGCTTCCTCTCCACCATGACGGCCTATGTGAGTGGGCCAAGCCCAGTGGGCCGCCCCGTGGGCACACCAGGACTGAGCCCTGAGCCCTCTGACAAGATGGGACAGGGCAGTCTGAGTTTCAACTCCTACACCCCACTCACCAACCTCGCAGGCCATGGGAGCGGCAGCGAATGGGCCAGCTCAGTGCCCACCAATGCACTTGGCTACGGAAGCTCCGTCCTCAACCAGTTCAGCCCTCACTTCTACAACAGCGTCAATACCAATACTGTCCTCTACCCCAGGGAGGGCACGGAGGTCTAGGACCCAAACAGCTCCTGGGCCACATGGACATGACCGAGAGGGACGCAGCCAAGTACCCTAGACCAGCCCCACACCAGCCCGTGAGCCAGGACCTCAGAACTGTCCATGCATAACACAGGAGACTCAAGAATGCATTCTCCTTCCAGAACATTGTTCAATCTTTCTGTTCATCACACCCAGGTCCACACCAAGACTTACCAGCTTTGCAGTGGTAGTACTGGTGCCTGGATAGCAGTCATAACAGTGGCAGTTTTTTGAGCACTTACTCTGTGCTGGGTGCTGCAGTAGGCTCTTTATAGGGATGGTCACATTTGCTATTTAAAGTTACCCTGTGGGAGTCACATCAGCCTCCTCACTAACAGACAGGAGATAGAGCTTGCAGAAATTAAGTAACTTTTCCAGAGTCTTGCAAACTAGCAAGAGCAAATGCCAGAGCTACAGGTCAAATGTGGGTCTGGGTCACCCCAAAGATCAAACCAAAGGAAGCAGGGATAGCCAGTTTGCTGAGTGGCTAAGGAATGTCAGGGTGAGAGGCTGGTTTTGGCAGATATGTCAAAACTTCTCCCCTGCCCTCTGGTTGTTCCTCCAACTCCAACACCAGCCAGGCCTGTCTTGTTCTGGTCTGTCTTTATTCTGTTTGCCCCAACTTTCCTGCAGATTCTCATCTGGCTCCCACTCAAGGAGCGAAGTGACTTGCCAGCAGGCTTAATTTAGAAAGTACAGCCCAGGTGTCCTGCAGGACACTGTAGCGGGCACGTATGACGTGGTGCATCCCTGCTCCAGCTCCCCATAGATCTTGAACAGACCCAGGGTCCGTGAGAGGGATGGTGTACCCTAAATGCCTCACCCCATGCTGCCCTTCTGCAAAATCTCATCAAACCTAGCTTCCTGTGTGTGTGTGTGTCATGGACCAGTGAGTTGGCAGTGGCTGAGGTTTCCAAGAGAAACAAGACGGAATGAACACTTCCTCCTCTATAGCTCTGGAGAGGTGGATGTTTGTCTGAGAAGCTACAGCCTCAAAGGAAAATCCTCAGCCTCCCTCAAAGGGTCTGTGAGTGCAGCTCCTAGGAATTCTCTTTCTCATTTTTACAGATACTTTATATGTCTGTGATGTTTTATCACAGCACATCTTAGGAGCTTTTGTTTGATTTCTTATTTTCTTTTTAATAAAGAAAAACCCACAAACTCTGTGCAGAAGCCTGTGGGCCTTCCTTGACTTGTCCTGTCTCTGGTTGCTTGATTGATTCAACCTAGGGTCAAGGATGGCTGGGGACTAAAGGCATTTGGGACAGGAGGCAGGGAAATTATGGGTATCAAAGCTCTTCCCCTCACTTCAGTGGCAGGGAGACCAGACAAAGACCTTCAACATAAAGACAGGCATCCATGGGACAGGGTAGGTATATGGAAGGAACTTACCCGAACTGAATACTTAATGTGGATCCAGTCTTTACAGTTCATGCAAACTTTAAAACTATACTGTGATTATTCAGTCCTCCCCAGCACTGTAAAAGAGTCAGCCAGTCTTGCTACACAGATGAGAAAACTGAGGTGCTCAGTGGTTGAGGGACTCGCCTGAAGTATACATCCACTCCATGCTGAGTCTCTCTGACTCCGGCACTTCACATGTGACCAGTGCTAGTAGCAGTAGCTCTAAGGGTTATGCAGTCATGATCGTATGTACCAGGGATCTCCTAGGGTCCCAGGCACAATGACTACAGAAGGATGTGTGAGTCAGAGCTGGAGGGCTTCCAGCTGGGAGTCGCTTCTCCTTGCGTGTGTACAGAGAGGTGGGTGTGCATGCCAGGGGGAGGGAGAAGGAGAGGCTCTCTCTTTCCGTAGAGTGACAAAGGGAGGTAGTAACTACAGACCATAATGATGACAGTAACAGCATCCGTCATGGGGCTCCCAGGTGCTGGGCACTGAATTAGGACTGAATCTACTTTATTGCATTTCATTGTTCAAACAGCCCTCATTTCCATTTCATAGGTGAAAAGACTGAGGCCTGGAGAGATTATGTCACTAGTTAATTAAGAACACAAACTAGGAGTCATACAAATCCACTGATCCCATGGTTGAAACCCTTCCTTAGAGCCCCTAGCAATGGCGAACCCAGGACTTAACAGAGGAGTAAAAATCATGAAAACCAATAAAAAGTGGAGACACTGGATAATTTCCTGGGGAATCCCTTTTCACAGCAAGACTCCTACTGGCAGAGACAGTGATGGCCAAGAGAACAAGAACAAGACAGTGCCAGGCCAGGAAAACCTCAGGAAACCCAGAACACACTGACCCCCAGCTGTACAGGGAGGAATCCCAAGGCTCGAAGGGAAATAAACTCCACAAATGTGGCAGTGGGGTCACAGGCGGGGTTAAAACGCACATCCCTGAAACCCACCCCAGGATTTTTGTCGCACAAGATCACACTGCCACCAAATTTGCCCTAAGAGACCCTGAAACCCCACCCTCTCCACTGCTAATCTCACTGCCCACACTTCATCCCCAATCCTCCCTCCAGGCTGGGTGAGGAACGGAGTGTGAAGGGGCCCAAAGAGAGCTCAAACCAGCCTGGAAGGGAGCTGGAGATTTGGAACCACGGTCCACAGCCTCAAGTCTCCATTCTTCTTGGCCCAGAATTGAATGGGCACAAGTAATAAATGGGAAGCCTGCAGGGCTCCGACAACACAGAGACCCTGCCAGTGCTAGCCAGCAACTGTGCATGCAGGGAGTTCCTCGTAGCAGCCCAGGAGCTCATGGGTAGAGCGGCGTTGGAAGCACCCAGGCGGGCACAGAGGGAGGTGGGAAGCAGGTGAAGGAGCCCGCTTCTGTGGACAGCTGCTGGCTGGAGGGAGGGGAGGGAAGCAAAACGGATGAGGCCAGGGCTGTAGCTCAGGGCACAGCACCCGCCTGGCAAGTGTGCGGCCCTGAGTTCATTCCCAGTACGAAAAAGGAAGAAAGAAGAGGGACGGCCGAGGGGAAAGGGAAAAGAAGAACAGGTTTACTAGCAAGTGTTTAATCCTATGTGCAGTGTTAATGGACGCACTGGAATTTATTTGCCTCTGCACTGAAGCCATGGTCCTCAGCATCAATAAAGAGTCTGCAAGGAGGACTTGCTGTGTGGCTTGGGAAGACCAGGAAGGCTGCAGGAGGGCGGCAGGTGAGACTGTGGCAGAGGAGTGATAGAAACGAATGAACGCAAACCATTGGTTCACACGCTCACCTCCACCGCTTCACTGTAACCCCCCCAATCCTGCATTTTAATGTTTCAGTTTCCACACTGTATGCAGGCTGGGGGGGGATGCTTCAAACCAGAAAACATTATACATTATATAGCTTATAGTATAATGATTTCATTAATTTTAACAGATAAATTCGGAAGGAGAGAAGTCAAGAAATATATACTCAAGCGACCGTATTAGCAGTTGTTCTCAATGCATGATGGAAAGTGAGTCATTTCTTTGTTTATCTTGGTCACTGTCATCATCTTCATGTATAGAGACTACATTATCAGCCACACCCACTGTTGCTGGAATCCACCTCCCTCACCGCCGGAGCCCAAGAGCACTGCCGTGTTGGTAGATGACACCAGCTCCCACCATGGCTTATCTGTTCTCCGCTGGGTAACACCTGACCCAAGCTGAGCTCTTTCTACCTTGATGAAGGAATGGGTTCCCATCGCACAGGTTTGGCCCTTAGGAGGCCACTATCAGGGCCACATTCAAAGAAAAAGGAAGCAATAGGAGGCCAGCAGCTTGTCTAAACTGTGATTAAAAAAAAGAAAGAAAGTAAATGCTCTATTTGCTAAAAAGCCAATAGCAAGCAGTAGGGAATCTCGTAAGAGTTTTAGGATAGTTGCAGCTGCTCTTGGCATGGCTGGTGGTTGCAACAGAGTGATTCCAGCAACAGACTGGAAAGGAAGAAAAGATTAAGGAGAAAGAGGTGAGGATCTACAGAACCACCAGTGTTTATGGAGTGCCTGCTCTTCACTAGGAACCGGACATGAAAGTGTGCAACTGTCTTGTGTAATTATAACACCCTTGGATGGTGGGTGAGTTTATGTGGCCTCTTTTCCCTGTGAAGAAATTGAAGCACGCAGGTTTAGGAAACCCATAAGGATCTTGGGCAGTGGCCTTTATGATCTAGGTCTCCAGCTCTCTTAATACCTTGGTAATGGGAACTGGGAGGCTGCATGGCAAACAAGCCAGAAAGAATCTTCTCCCTAAAGAGGATAAGGGAACAGTGCACCCAAATCTGGCCACCCAAGTTGGCCAGCACATCGCTAGATGTCCATGTGGAAGGCTTAGCTCAACTGTCTGCCTGACATAGACTATACCTCCTGGCCCTTGCCTGCCTGCACCCCTGCAGGGGAGAGCCCGAGTTGTTCTCTTTGCTAACCTGCCTGATTTTCTCACGAAGGCTGCCCTGAAAATATAGTGAGCTTGGCTTTTGTCTCTGGCCTCCTCAGCCCAGCTCTTCCTTTCAGGTGCAAAGGACAAAACTGTCACAATGTGGCAGGCACTGTGTGTGTACATTTCCCTGTGGATCCCCAAAGAACTACTTGGACATCTGACTCTTCACAGGAGCCATCAAAAGACCCCCAAAAAGAAGACAAAAAAATGCAGTCATGAAGGCAGTACCACTGTCTAGGGAATGTCCCTCCCCTTTTTTAGTTCAAGCAGATGTTGCATCTGTAACATTTAATGCCTACTGAGTATTTGCTAAGTACTTTTGTAGGTGAGTTAATGATCCCAACCGCCACTGGTGCCAGGGCTACTATTATTTTCACTTGCTACAAAGATGAACAATTCTCAGTGAAGTTAACTGTTCCAAGGTCTCAGAGCTAGTGAGTATCAGAGATAAACCTCAGCCACAAGTACACCTGGCTCCAGAGCCCATGCTTTTGATCTAGCTGCTAAGAGAGGCATTCAGAAAGATGCTGCTTCAGCCCAGGCCACCATCACCTCCATCCACTTTGTTCCTGATAAAAAACGCCTCCAGACAGGGCTCCCTCCCTCCGCTACCCCCTCTCACTGCAGAGCATAAGGGCCAAAGTTGGTGGTGCTCTGTACTCCTCACTGGCCCAGCGTCTTTTAGGTCCTCAGTAATTTTCACAGCTCACAAAGTCCTTGCTGTGTCTTCATCTCTCTGATAAAAACTTTGGGCCTCACATTGGCCAGATGTGTTCAATCCTTTCTGCCTTTCCTGGAGAATCAACACAAGCAAGTGGCTATCTCAAGATAGTTTTCATACACGTACTTTCTTACAGGTTTCCAAGAATGTGGTTATACTCCTAATATAATTTTCAAATATTTAACACAGGATAGTGACAAAATAAATACCTAGAAGCTTGACACCAAAATGTAGAGGTGGGATACAGAAGTGAGATCTTGGAAGAAGCCTTCCTTAAATAAGAGAATTGTACTGGGAAGTCAGTATCATGATTAGTCTTGGTGGGGCGGTCCCTGATTGGTGAAATGGTGTGAGAGGTCTGTTGGGGTGCAGGCAATCACCTATCACTGGACCTAAGTGCTGATCATACAGATATGTTCATTTCAGGAAAGCTATGGAGCACAGAGATTATACTTGTGATTTCTGCTCTTTTGTGTATGTACATTTTATAGCAGTTGAGTATAGGTAAATATTTAATAGCTGTCTCTCTGGAGAGACAAAGGGGAGCCCACTTGTGTATCTTCCCATTTTGCTACTGTAAATGTTCCTTTCATGACTGATTCTGAGCCACCCACACTCTATAAGGGCAGGGTTGGGAAAAATATGCTACCACACAGCATTTAACATGACCTCAGCACACAGACAGAACAGATGTAGCACTCAGAACATTGCTAATAATAAAATAGAGTAAACTAATTGGGGAAGGATGAGTTGTATTTACCATCTTTGTTTATAAAATTTTATTTTACTGTAAGTTTTTAATTTGTAATAGTGACTAGTTTGACCTAAAACTCCTAAAACCTATCAGCAACTGTGAGCCAGTCTGAGCAGGTTCTAGGACACTATTGGTAAAAGCACCAGTAACTCTGGCTGCCGACCTCACTGTGCTCTAAAATACTATTCATCTCATGCTGCTGTCTCCCTCCTCTCTGCTGGGCTCTCCCCCCTTTCTCCCCAAACTCCTTCTCTTCTACCCCCACCTTCAATTCTCCTCTGAGAGGTGACACAGGCGCTGCATATGGGTATTTCCATCAACATCAAAGGCAAGCTGCATATGCAATAGTGGTCCCATAAGATTGTGTTGCCTGGCAACTTCATAGCCATCATGTCTTATGATGGTCACCCAAGGACAGAATTGACCAAGGACACATTTCTCATCACCTGGTTTCATCATGAAGTGACGCATGACTGTACTTGCTCTGGGAAATCATTTGTGGCCCAAAGTCATGTCTGTTCTCATAGCACTAGACCCAACCCAGCTGCCTCCAGTTCCTCTCTAGATGTTTGGATTTCCCTTGACAGTGGTGCCAACCTATGGCTCCCATGCTGCAACGGGCACATGGAGCCCTCTCTGTTGGCACGTGAGCCAAGGCAACCGATCAGCCTCATATCAGGTAAGAGTTGGTTTTCCTAAACTAAAACTTCAGCCTTCAGGTTTCATGGTAGTGTTGGCACTTTGCAATAAATCAGTGGGCTTTGGGTTTAGGCACTGGGTCCCTAAAAGATTCTCCATCACTGTCCTAGATGGTCAGTGCTGAGGGAAGTAACTGTGTCTTGGTGGCTTCCTTGGCACTCAGCACAGCCCCTGATGGAGGGAATGTCCTTGGTCAATCTTGAGTGAATGGACAACTGAAGGAGAAAAAAAGAATAAATGAGTAAATAAAATCAATTAGTTATTAGTCTTTTGCATCTATTCTTCCCAGGAAGAATTCCAATGGCCTTGGCACCCCTTGGTCCCCAACCTTGTAGCTGGTTCAGGACCCTAATTCACTGGGTAAACAACTTCTCAAGGCTAACCTTGGTCAGATTTACTCTCCAGATCATTCCTACCTCTTCCCTGGAATGATCAAGTGCATTTTTGTTCACTAATGACTGGATTTAACTGAGTCTGGGCCTGTAAGAGGAGAGACACTAAAAAGTAAAATCAACACAAACTAGTTTACTGCCCTGATCCCTGGCCCCAGCTTGAGTAGGTAACTTTATGTTGAAACAGGAAGGATAACAGAGACTGTTCTGTTCTTATAGCAAAGACAGAAGGTGCACGATCACTATTACAAAGTCCCAGCCCTGGGCAGAGAAAAGGCACAAAAGCAATAACAAATAAGCACATAGGTTTTACACTCGGATAGAGCTGGGTTCCAACACTGTGCAGCAGTTTTACCTGCACCTCCGTGAGGCTCCAATCACCATCTATCAGATGGAGATGAGTAGAGGGGCCAAGACCGGGATTTCTGTGAACATCAAGTATAATGATATGGGGGAGGACTGGCAAGGGTCTTGTCCACAGTTGAATTATCAATCTAATAAAAGTCGGCAAAATTTGATCCCTCTCTAGGTTAATTTTATAGTTTCTTCATGCCAAACAAGATTTTCTTGTGGTACCAGGGTCTCTAGTGTGCAATGGTTGGGAAATCTACACGTTATAGGAGGAATAAAGTCTCTCTCCTCATTTCACCTAACGTGCAGTCCTCACCACCTCCCCCATCTCCACGATTCTGGCGACAGATATGGTGACTTCCCAAGAACCACGGGATCCCCCTTAGCTCCCTTCCCCCATGCTCATGGCCCCAAATCCTCAACGGAGAGGTAGGTGGTCCTCAGAGTGGATACCATGGGGGGGCCACATATATGGAGAGTGTAGAGCTGTCACGGAAATCATACTCCATGTGCATGTGCGTGTGTGTGTGTGTGCGTGTGTGTGTGTGTGCGCACACACACACACACAAACTCCCGAGCTTGTTCATAGATACCAGATGCCATTAATTCCAGCTGGAAATAAAGACTTATACTTCTCCCCTAAAAACAGAAAAAATTTTCAACCCCTTCTACAAGCAAATAAAAATGGTCTATGAGGAATTTGGTGCTGAGACCATCACTTCAAGGATGAGGAAATTGAGCCTACAAAGTAAGCAGGATGGGGAAGCATCTTGTTGCCTGTTAATACTGGACATACGCAGAGGCACATGTATACTGACTTCTGTCTGTCTGCGACGCTCTGCATTCCCACACAGCACCCATAGGAGGCCCTGACTGAAGAACAGGTATTGACAGTGGGCCAGGGCAGATGAATAAAGGTGATACAGGCCATGGGGGAGAGATTCGGAAGGGACGGGGAAGGTAGAAGTTCTGCCAGGTGACAGAGAAGGTGAGCCTATAAACAGCTGGTGAGAAAGCAGGGGTTGGCCCTGTTGTCTAGCTTCGTTTGTCACAGAATACCAACCTCCAAGCAAGGCGACTCTGACCATCAAGGACAAGAGAAAATCAACACACTGCACAATCTCATCTGAATACAGACACAATCAAAAACACTGTCCACCCTATGATGTGAATATGCACCCCCTACCCTGAGCAAGGGAGTTGGGACACTTCTTCACCCTCTCCAGCTTTAGCCACAGTCTGCTCCTCCCTCCTTCCAGATAAGATTTACGGAGGTGACCAATCTCAGGATCACCTTCACCTCCTGACAGCACCCAATACAAAGCAATACCGCTCTTCCTTAACCTTTCTCCCAAATGCCTAACTCAAGCCCAAATCCTTCCAGGTTTCTCTGCTCCCCTTTGCCTGAGATACTGGGGGTTCACATGTTGTGTTCCCGTGTATCTCTAGCCGCACCCTCGCGGCTACCTCACTGTCCTCAATTGGTTCAAATTGTGCTTCGTGGTCATTTTGGATTTGGGGAAGAACCAGATGTTTCAAGGCACCAGATCCAATGAATAAGGTATTTGAGGACACAGGGTAATGCTTTTATGAGCCTGCATCCCCACTGGATAGTACTTAGTAGCAGTATTCACCATATATTTAATCACACTTTATAAAGACACTAACAAAATAGGACTTCCAGAACTGCTTCAGAAATTGGCAAGAGTGATAAGATAAATGAGGTAGCATATGGGGGCGGGGAATGGAAACGGACTTTGAAAACAGAACTTAAATATTCACCATGTATTTGAACAAGTGCCTTAGCATGAATCCTTACGGCATGTGCTCTGATGGACAGGCACAAAAGAGTCAACTGCTACAGGTAAGGGGATCAAGGAAGGGTTCCTTGAGTCAGTCACAATGGAACAAGGTATTCAAGCACCAGCAGGATTTTTCCTTAGGAAAGAGAGTGAGCCCTGCAGGCAAGAGTGAAACATGTGCAAAGGCCAGGAGACTGAAGAGAAAAGCAAGTGCTTCAAGATAGTGGCAGTTCGGTGTGTAAGGAAGCAGGATGGCAGGCAGAGGGAGGGTGGTGCAGGCCTTGAGCTCTGGCTCAGAGCTCATTGCCCCTACGCTGATGTGCGTGTCTGGGGGTCCCTGCAAAGGCTGAACAGGAGAGTAACAGAACTGAGTCACACCTATGACACTGAAGGGTGACAACTGAAGCAGAAACTATGCTGCTTCATGCTGAGGCCATGATGATCCCTGTCTGCATATAGCTACTTCCAGCTGAAAGAGTGACAGCACTGACATAAAAAGGAGATGTTTCCCTATGGCAAAGAAGACATGCAGATGGAAACAACGCCAATGCCCATCAACTGAGGAGTGGATAAAAAGTATGTGGTGTTTTTATACGATGGAGTACTACTCAGCTATAAAAAAGATAAACTCAAGGCTTTTATAGGTAAATGGATCCAACCAGAGACCATGCTCATAAGTGAAATAAATAGGACCCATATGTGTAAACATCATAACTCTCTCCCCAGTGTAAGAACATGAAAGAGTAAATAAAACCCCAAATGTGCAATAGATAATATGAAAGGTAAAGAAATTGCTCAAAGGAAGGAACAACTGGGATAAGGGAAAGAAGCAAAAGAGTACTAAGGCAGGTAGATAGATCAATGGATGGGCAGATGACAGATAGTGGATAGATAAAAAGAAGACAGCTGGAATAACTGCACTGCTGATGTCTGGTGGTTTATTGAAAGGAATAGTTAATGCTTAAATTTTTTATACATTTTGACCAAGTTTGCATGCTTATATTTGGCAATCTGAGCAACTTATGTGAAGACAACAATATGCAATATAATAATTTTAATGTCCTTGCTTTGTTTTATTTGTATTTTGCTATTGTTCTCTTTTCACTGTTCTCTTTAAAATAAGATATATATAAAAAAGTTGTCCAAGCTTGCTTACTAATGATCAAACAGATGCAAAGAATATAATAATGCTGTCTCCTTTCACTTACACATTAAAAATGCCTAAAGTTTTCCAGGGTAGAGGAAAGAGATACCCTGGTCTCATAAGCTCTCAAAAGAGGAACAACGTGAAACAGGCCTTAAGGTCAATTTTGATAGTGAACAGAAAAATGTCTATTTGTATCTCTTTGGACTTAGGCATTTCTCTTTGTCTAGATTTATTTTTGGTACTGAGTATGCAAAAATCTATGCACAAGATTGGGCCTCATATATGTGTTTATATTAGTGCATAGTTTACATTAGTGAATGCTGGAATAGAATTTAATCATTAAAAACCGGAGTAAATAAGGATGACCCATAAATATGATGGAAATCTATGAAGTTGTTAAAAGGGATGAAAGAGATATGACAGAATCTGAATAGATGCTAATGATATGCTAAAGAGGATGGTCACATGTCACTGTGTATAGTCACTTCTCCTTTCTCTACTTTCCCAGTACAGAGAGAGTCCTGCCCTGGGAGTCACATCACCCCAACCTCATCGCTACTTCATATGACCCAGGCCCTTGCACACTGTGGTTTACTCATCTGGGAGATACAAGGGTAGGTTACAATGAATCCTCTGCTCCCTTTAGCTTTGGTTGTGTTATATCTGTGACCGTGTTATTAGTGGGTTCTGGGGTGCTGTTGGCTCCTTCTAGAGATTCTTTCCAAGTTCTTGTCCTGATCAAAGATTGGACAAGACAAGTGCAAAAGGTAGTGAGTTTTACATATACTAAAGGTAGGAAACAAAGTACACTCTGCAGAGTGAGAGCAAACCACTTCAGAGAGGGCACAGTGACCACGAGATTCATGGCCAGCATCTTTTGTACTCCTCATCTTGACATCAGATCTTGGTCATCCTGCCAAAAACTTGCTTGATTTTGTGCCAGAAGAATTAAAATCAGCGCTTTCAGGTTGGTGCCAGGAGCAAGGTTCAGGCACTGTTTTTCTGAGAATGTGTCTTGGCTGTCTATGATTGGCAGGTCACGCCCACTTGCTCAGCTGGACACATGCTAATGTCTTGCCTCATCTTCCTCTGAGACATAAATCTCCGTAATTCTTTATGGGATGCTGAGCCTGTGATAGTCTCTGTCTTCCTATAGCTACCTCCAGCTGAAAGAAAATGTAGGCCCTCCCTACCTACTGAGGATTATGGTCTCTCCAACTCCCTTGAGGTGTTGTGCCTTACCGGTTTGGTTTAAAAAGAAGACCTGCCATGTCTATATATGAAGAACTGATGAGCTGACTGTTTAAAATGGAAGAAAACTTGGTGAATTTCTCAGAAGAGTCAAGGGTTGAAGCCAGGAATGCATAAACTTTACTATCAACTTAAGGATGTACAGCCCAAATACGAGAAAGAGCAAGTTAGGATCTGTCTGAAAAGGTGCACCATGACAGATCTAGCAATTAGAGATTTCCACACTTCCTGTAGAGGAGAAAGCATGGCAAAGAGTGACATTAGATTACCAAGAGCCAAAAAGCTGGAGCCCTAGCAAGATTACTCACATCATGGATCTAATTAAAAACAGGAGTCTGAATACAGGTACTCATTTAAGCTATGGTGGATTAGGAATGACTACTGATCCTACTTGTCTGTGCTTGGAGCAGTACTGGAGTCTTCCTTTTTGAAAAGAAGACTTTGGTCTTCCAGCAGTGCACAGCAGCAGCTTTCTTATTTGGGGTGGTCTTTCTCATCAAGCAGTTCAGGTGGGGCCGGCTTTACTCCATGACACCCAGGACTTCCCAGGGTTCCTCGTAGAAGATGGAGATGTTCACTGAAGATGGAGATGTTCAAGAGCATTTCTGGTTGCCCTAGGGCCTTTCTGTCCTCTTCTCCAGTGTGGGAGGTGACAGTTTTCACTGACATAATCCCTCTGTGGGGGTGGAGACAATCACTCCTCCAGGGCCAGTAGTCAGGTGCATCAGCTACCTGACACACAGAATAGGGTCCAGGTGGAGCCTTGGTATGATTGCATGCCCGGTGTTTAGCTCCTTCCCTGTAAATCATGGACTCCTTCCCTCACTAATCTTGGGATTTCCTTTGGATGACTTGGGTGTGCATAAAGCATTGCCAGTTGTAACAGCCATAATCTTGGTCTTTTTCTCAGCTCTCTTCTTTCATCTCACCTAGATCCCAGTTGTTGAACACAGAAAATCTGTGTTCAGCAATTGTGTCATAGGGCTCTAGGGTACAGCAAATTTCCAAGATAAACAGGACATCTCACCAGGAGAGATCAAAAGCAAGGGTCAAAGTTTGAAATCCATCTGCAGACCTACCAGGATCTTCTGATAACTGGCCTGACCATTCCTTGCATTGTTGGGTATCTTCCACTGAAAAAGGACCTGAACTCAAGTAGTGTTCTCTACTGCTGGGACCTATTTTAGGGGCAGGATGAGCTGTGAGTTAGAAGGGTAAGAAACTCCATGCTGAATGTCTTGATTACTTTTCTCTCGTTGCTGAGACAAAATACTCAACACCCAAAATGAAGAAAGGAAAGGTTTATTTAGCTTACAGTTGTGGAGGTTTCAGTCCATACTTGGCTGCTTCAGAGGCAGAGTGGCACGTGGCAGAGGGCAAACTTCAGGGCAGCAGAGAACAGCAAAAACAACCAGAGCAAAAGGGAGGAATGGCTGCAAGCAGCCTCTTTCCTTCCCTTACATTGTAAACAGCCTACCCCAACCCAGGGGGCATGTAGCTCTCACACAGTCTCCGTGCTCTCCTCTTCCACAAGCTCAGGATGTGTACAAATTAAGCACCCTGGTTTCCTGCTGAATTACTCAGCCAAACCTAGAGACTCCCCAAGTTGACACAATGTATCAACCATAACACTGAATATGTCCTACAAGGCTAAAAGCTGCCTAGGAGTACAAGGAAGGGACTAATTTACTGGCCTGAGGGCTATAAGAAGGAATTTGAGGAAACTTCTCAGTGTGATTTCATGAAATTGGTGGGAGAGACCCCTATTCCCATCAAAAACAGATGAGTATCCAAGGATGGGATAATAAATGATAACAATTTCCTCTTCCTTGGAGGCATCTTTGTTTTACTTTTCTCACTGCTGAGAAAAAATACCCAATACTCAAAGTTAAAGGAGAAAATGTTTATTCTAGTACACGGTTTGAAGTTTCAGTTCATAGTTGGCTGGCTCCAGGGCAGGGTAGCATGGCAGAGGGGCATTGTAGAAGAGAAGCAGTCCATGGAACAGTAGTCAGGAAGCAATAAGCAGCAAGAGCAGGCTGCCTCTCCTCTTTTTCCCTCCCAGCGTTGGTGACTGAGTTGTGTAATGGTTAAGTTGCTGACCACAGTGCTTTCTGGCTGTGCTGAGAAAGCTCATATTCACAGTTTCTGCAGGCAAAATAACACTACAACCATCAGGCACTGAATCTCATTAAGAATTCGAGAGTAATAGGGCTGGGGATATAGCTCAGTGGAATAAGCGCCTGCTGAGCAAGCGCAGGGTCCTGAGTTAGATCCCCAGTACCGCAAAAAAAAAAAAAAAAAAGAATTCGAGAGTAATAAACTTCCAACCTTAGAGACAAGATAGTTATTCCAATTAGCAAGATTTAATGCTTGTTATGTCTTTGTTCTAACTTGTCAAGGCCCTGCTCATTTTCATGCCTTTTACCTCAGCTATTCCATGTACTCTCTACAAGTCCCCTGATATGATATCCAATAAGTACTGGCAGTCCAGAGAAGTCTTTGTCTTAGTTTCAAGAGAGTTCTGATCTTTCTGGACCCCCACAAACTACATTGTATTATCTCTTTTATTTTATCCTTTTCCATAAGCTCATCCATAAAATTTGGAGACCGATCAGCTCCCAATATCCCATGCTACCTGCCTTTTGGATGGTGCCACCCACACACTGGAAGGTTCTTCCCATTATCCACATCCAGAACTATTCTAAGCCAATCAGTGGACTAATTTAGTAACCACACATTCTTAAACCTAGCATCACACACCCTAGATCCAGCAACCTGCAAAAAGCCCCACATGAGTACATGAGACTTTGGAAGGACATTTGAACACAATTCATAATACTCTTTGAGAATTATGGTTCTTGGGCCTTTATAGAAGTAAAGACCCATAAAAGCCTGAAATAGGAATCTTATACCACTTTCCTTGCCTTTTGAAAAAAGGATCTAACTGAAGAATAGTATTATAATAGTATTAGACTGCCATCTGGTACCTGTACCCAACTCTTTCCATTTCTTGGTTCATGCTGGATGGAAAAAGTATTGCATAAGAGGTAAGTTGTTAAAGACAAGGGTGGAATTCTCAGGGCTCCAACTACCTACCTGCATAAGTACTAGGAGGACAAAGAGAAGACTAAGTCTGAGGTCGTTCAGAAATCATTCTCTGCAGAAGGATGCAGACCCACTGAGTCCCCAGAGCATCCTCCATGAGACTCAATTGTACTACTGGATACCGCTGGAAAAGCAAACACTGCTGCCTTTCTGTAGACTTCTCAGTTGCTTGCAATCTGCTATAACTCCTTTACTACTCAACAGTTTATCCTAAGGATCACTTGGGCAGTATGTTTGTTTATGCACTGACTATCCCAAATGTCACTCAAGCAGGTGTGATTTTAACCTTTCAATTCTTGTTTGCACAAGATATACTTGTATATTTATCTGTTTTATATCAACTATTTTTGCATCACCTTTATTTAAAATGTTGTATTCACCTTTGATATTTGTTTCTAGTGAAGTCTAATTATAAGTTCCGGTTGTTTTCTTTTACTGATTCATGTTTCTTTTATTTGTGAAAAATAACCTATAATTTT
Source organism: Dinomys branickii (assembly GCA_004027595.1). Lineage (NCBI taxonomy): Eukaryota > Metazoa > Chordata > Mammalia > Rodentia > Dinomyidae > Dinomys > Dinomys branickii. Next base: position 44,472 of record PVLD010010722.1, on the reverse strand, counting down.
GTGCTGCAGTCTGTAAAAACTCATCAAAAGTACATTAGATGCACTTTTTATACTTCTACAGAACTCAGTGATATTCTTTTACAATATAAAATGGACACATTTGGGACACTGAGACTGAATAGGAAGGAAATTTCAAAAGATCTGCAAAAGAAAAACTGAAAAAGGAAGAAATGTTAGCATATCAGAAAAGTCTGTGTTATGAAATGAAAAGACAAAACAGATGTCTCCTTATTTTCAACTATTCATAATACAAAATGATAGAACTTGAAAGAAGAAATGAAACTAAAAAAATTCCAGTAGTGGTCAATGATTATAACAATTCTGTTGGCGGTGCTGACAGAGTTGACCGAGATCTATTAAGCTATCCTGTAATCAAAAAGGGAGAAAAAGTATTGTTATAAAATATTTATGCACCTTTAGACCAAACATATGGAACCTGTTTGTTATTTATTCAAAACAAGGGGTTTCATGAAGGCATTTACAATTTAGATTAGATCTAATAGACTAAATAATTGGAAACTATGAGATAGCAAAACACCAACAGGGGTGTCCATCATTGAGGTCTTCACCATTACATTTAGTGGGAAGACACTCTATTGAAATTACATCTCAGAACAAAAGGAAAGTCAACATGACAGTGTCAAGTGTGCTGTTCAAAGAAAGACAATAATGCAAAAAGAATTCAGAAAGAGATGAGATACCGCTGTCCAGATTGCAAAGCTGCATTGTGTATTGAATGTTTTAGAATATATCATAGGTAGAAAAATTATTGAATAAATTTGATGAAACTAATTTTTATATTCCCTATTATAAAATTAACAAAAATACAATTTTTGGTTATCCTGTATTTAAATAACTGGATTGGTATGTGGTTAAAGGCTAGAGTGAAACACCATGGGAGTCTGCCTAGTTTAGAAACACTATCCTTATCATTTAACCCAATAAAAAAAACCTTTAGTAATTACTTTGTTTAAGGCAGTAGAGATAGAAACCTCTTTTCCAGCATTTAAGAGGGAAAGAAAGATCAAACTTTAGGAAGTTCTAAGTCCAAGGATAGGTTAGTTATCTACTGACTCCTGTTCTACTTCTGCATACTCTGCATACTGAAAGTTGAGTTGACCTTCACTGGTTGTTCATTTTGTTTCACTTCAGACACATGTTTCTAAATTACCTGAATTTCTGTTAGAAGAAATAGAGAGGGAATCAACCAATTTAGAAGAGAAGAGGGGAGGAGGCTCATACATCCCTTAAAAGCAGAGGCTTTGGCCCTTATCTATAGAGCAAGATTTTCTAGTGTTCATGACATCAGCTGAAAAAGCACATGATGGCCAAGCATGGCTGAATCATGTGACTGACCAACATGATTAGCCAAAATGGCTGCCAAACATGAGTGAACCATGTGGCTGACCCACAGGATGAACTGCAGCCAAACAGCAGAAATATGGACTGGGCTCCTTAAATTCTTAAGAAACAAGGCCTTGGGAAAATGACTTACTAAGGATACCTAGAGATAAAAGACCATGGAGGGAAAAGTGCAGGTGAGAATTTGAGCACAGAAAGGGCAGGCTGGGGGTAGGTGGCTACTCAAGCAGAGGAGCAAGTTACCAATAACTATTTTACTAAAAGAGTAAGAAAGAAAGCTAAAAAAAAATGTATGAGGAAGAACAAAAATGTGGGAGCAAATAGTCATACTAAACACTAGCTGTCACACATGGAACCTACATAGTTTGCAAAAGCCTGGCACAGCCTAAAGTGGTCCATTTCATGACTAGGCCAGAGGAAGATGCCCGGGAAGCGCCTATCCGACTTGTGACTACCCTGAGTGATCTAAACCAGCAGGGAAAACACGGAGTGCACACACTTCCACTCCCTTCTCTCACACAGTGAACTACACTAGGGAACTGCTCTCAGAGCCATGAAAAAATTTCCTGACTTCCCCAGCTTCTATTAACTTTTCTTACCCTCCAGCTGCCTGCTTCTCCCTGAAAACCAACATCAGAAAAAATGTTAAAGGATTTGAGCCCTCCAACAGATAAAAGCCTGAGTGGGAAAGAAGGGAGACAAAAGGGACCAGAGCCCTCCCAGGGAAGAGAGAAGGGAAAAAAAAGAAGTAAGCCAGTGAGAGCTTCTTCTCAGCCTGAGACCACAGACCTGAGAGAGAGAGAAACAAAACTATGCCCAAAGGGCCCTCCTGGCTGGCTCATCAAAAATGTTGCCAGGGTTCTGGGCATGTTGTGAACTCCTTCTATAGATTCTTTTCAGGTTCTTGTCCTGATCAAAGAATTAGACAAGTGCACAAAGGTAAGTGATGTTTTACATTTGTTAAGGTAAGAAAAGAAGTACACAAATGTTTTACATTTGTTAAAGTAGGAAAAGAGCAGCCACTTAGAGCACAGTGCCCACAAGATAAGGGCCAATGTCTTTCATATCCCCATTCTGACATCAGATCTAGGCCATCATATAAAATATCTGCTTGATTTTGCGCTAGAAGAATTATAAACAGAACCTTCTGATTGGCTCCAGGTGCAAGGCTTGGGCACTCTTTACTCTGTGTGTGTGTCCCAGATCTCTGTGATCGACAAGTCATGCCTACTTGCCCAGTGGCTGGCCGTGCCCTAATCTTCTGCCTAATTCTGATTCTCCAAAGACTCCATAGGGATAGATGATGACAGGCATTATTTTCTTTTCTCAGAAGACAGATGCAGATGTGGTCTTGACTTAGTGACATAGTATATTATAAGGGTTAAAGAAGTTCTGTGAGCTGTCTCCTGCAATTATGGAGCATCAGTGAAGGCCTACGTTCATGTAGATGCCCAAACTTGGTAAATTTGGTGGGTTAGTATACTCACCTTGCTGTAATGAAATTCTCATACTACAGGTATTAATTAACAGAAGTTTATTGTCTCACAGTTCTGGAGGCTGAATTAAGGTGCTAGCATAGTTGGGTGCTGGTTCCCTTGAGGGATCTTCCCTGGATTTTAGATAGCCTTCTGGACTCTATTTTCACTGGGGTGGGAGGAAGAGACACAGACAGGGAAAGGAAGAGGCAGTAGGGGTAAAGAGAGACTAAGATTTCTCTTTTTATTTTATTTATTTATTTTTATTTTAAAGAGAAAAATCAATATAAACAATGATATGGAATTTCCAAAGATAATAGGAAACTAACAATGGTTCTTATATTTGTGCCTTCAAAGTAGTTGCTCAGATTACAAGATACAAGCATGCAAAGTTGATCAAACAATATAAGCACAAACCATTCCTTTCAATGAACTAATAGAAATTAGTTATATAATTATCTTAGTTATTTTATATATATATATATTTCCCTTCCTCCTTTTCTCCTTTCCACTATCTCAGGTGTTCTTTCCTTTTAGGCAGTTTCTCTCCCTCTCACAATATCTATTGTACATTTTGGATTTTATTCTTTGAATTTCTTACCCTAGGGAGACAATATGATCTTTATACATGTGAGTCTGATTTATTTTACTTATGATTTTGGCTTCTAGTTGCATCCATTTATCTATAAAAGCTTCTAGTTTATCCTTCTTTATAGCTGAGTAGTACTCTATTGTATAAAGATATCACATCATTTTGTTCAGTCCTCGGTTGATAGACATTTGGGTTATTTCCAAGATTTAGCTATTGCAAATTGTGCTGATATAAACATGAAAACATATATATTGCTGTAGTATATTTTTAATTCTTCTAGAAAAATATCCAGAAGGGAAATAGATAAGTGGAATGGGATCTCTAGTACTAGTTTTTTGAGGACTTGCCACACTGATTTCCACAATGGTTGAACCAGTCTACATTCCACCAACAGTGGAAAAGGGTCCTTTCCCCCCATAGGCCCTCCAACATCTGTCATTGGTTGACTTCTTGATGATGGCCATTCTTTCTGGGGTGAGACGGAATCTCAGTGTTTAAATCTGCATTTCTCAAATGACCAATGATGTCGAACATTTTTTCATGTTTTTATTTGCCATTTGTATTTATTCATCTGAGAAGTGTGTACTCATCTCAGATGCCCATTGTTGAATTAAAATCTCACTTGTATGATTTCATTTAGCCATAATTACCTCCAAAAACCTGCAGCTTGGCCTCTTCTCACCTACAAGAATTTTTTCCTTTAGTCTGAGTGAAAGTGTCCACACTGTCCTCAGTAAAAGGCTACAGAAGATATAGCTTCCAGGCCCCATCCCCAGTAACTAGCAGCCCTAGATACTATAACTGCCTATGCAAAGCACGTAATCAGCCTTGTTGAATGGTCTGCCTGAGGTGCAAAGACCTGCTCTACCCTTTTGAAAGTTTTACCTGACCATCCATTCCCCTCAGATACAAAAAAAACTGAGTTTCCAAAAACCAATCTAGTTTCTGATAACCATTATAAAGAGCCTCTGACTCCCTTGATATTTAAGAGGAAAAACTAAGGGAACAGATCCCAAGGAGGGAGGAAAATTTCTCTGAGTCACGCAGCAGGTTGGCAGCAATGCTAGCATAAAATCCAAGTCTTCTAATTCTTTAGCTACAATTCTCTATTTCTAGGAAAAAGAATTTTACAACTATATACACACAGTAGAAATGTGAAGTTCTCAGGCCCCACTATTAGAAAGAAATCAGAAACTTGAAAGGAATGAACATGGATAAAACACAGTTTTTAGTGTCTAAATGAAAATACTTCATTTAGATCTTTCCACTTGCCTCCCCCTCCCCCCGCATTTCCTGTGAAGTATGAAATGAAAGCTAAGGGAGTAACCCACCCTCTTTGATCTACAAGATGCACTAGAATAGCATGAAACTCAGAACCAGGTTGATTCAGTTCTACCATGCACCAAGGTGTGGCTCCACCTTAATAATAAAAACTCTATTAAGGAACTTCATCTTTAATTTGAGAAATAATTTTTGCCTTCCAGGATTGAGCAAATCAAATGATTATGGGAGATGCTTGGAGAGCAATAGATATTTTTAAAACTATAGCTTGTGACAGCCTTGATACATCAACTTCACTGGATTAAGGAACATAGATTAGTAAAGAACACTGCCTTGTATGCCATGGAGGTGTGATGTTGGATGCTATATAGCCTTCCTTGCCCATTCCTCTCTGGTGCTTTTCCCCTGTCCTGCTTCCCAGCCACCATGAACTAAGCAGCTTTGCTTCATCAGGCTCTTCTACCATGATACTCCTTTCTTGGAGTCAGCTGATCATGGACTGAACCCCCTAAAATCATGAGCCAAATTAAACCTCTTCTTTAAGTTATGGATTTCAAGTATTGTGTCCCAGCAATGGGAAAGCCCACTAGTACAATTTGTGAAAAAAATATTCAGAGTAGTCGTGTTTAATACAGCTCCACATTTAAAATAACCTAAATGTTCACCAGTAGGTAACTAAGTATAAACAAATTATGTTAGGTCAGTTTAATACAATACTACTCAATAATAAAAATGAATTGAATACTGATGCACATAATAATATATAATAATATGCAATAATAATAGATGAATTTCAAAAACTATATGGACTTCTATTTCTAGCCAAATGGTTCTTATGAGATCTTATCTTTGAACATATGACAAACTACAGGAACTACAGAGGAAAACAAAAGCAAAGTATCATCTTAATTTGAAGGCAGTAAAAAGTAACACCAGGGAATTTTTCAGGTCAAGTCAATAATAATAATAAAATCTACAAAAAGTGAATTATAGTACCTGCCTTGATGGTCCAAGGGTAAAGATAGGCCAAAGTTAATACTACATAAAGAAACTGAAATATTGGAGGAGAAAGCTTAGTGGGTTTTTGCTTTAACAAACATAAGAAAGAAATGAGGGGTAATTCCACCTACAAAGCATGAGGGGTAAATCTGAAAAGAAGAGATCCACTGATGGACAGGCCTGCATTCTGTCTACAATCTTGATCTAAATCTGTCTTGTCCCTGTGCCATGTGTACAGAAGACAGGCTCCCACTGAGAATAAAAGAACTTGGATTGTAGCTGCTTGAAATCCATTCAAGGTATGGATTTTGCAGTTTGGGTCAAACCAAGTTAATTGCCTACTAAAACAAACAGGAACATTTAAGATTTCAATCCTAGAATGGAGAATGCAATATTAGAATGCAGAGTTTTCACTTCTTAACAGTCACAATATTTCAATGTCCAGAATACAAAATCCAAAATTACTCACCATATGAAAACTAAAGAAGTAACCCATTTTCAAAAGAAGATTATCAAAGAATATTAACCCAATTTAACCTCGATACTAGAATTATTAAACAACGGTTCAAAAACACCTATTATAGTTATGGTAGGCTTGGAGAAATGTGGGGAAGGAATGAGTGTATTTCCCATGATTGTGAATCTTTACAGGCCAAAGGAAAACACTATAGCAGGGTGCATAGCAGTCTCCAAAGATACTCAGATGCTACTTCCTGGAATTTGTGAATATTATTTTACACAATAAAGAAATTCTGCAAGTGTGATGAAATATCTTGAGATGGGGAAATCATTCTGAATTACTGAACCAGATCCTAAACACAATCCTCAGTGTCCTAAAATGGACACAAAGGAATACTTGACAACAGAAGAGTGGGTATGAAATGTGGAGATAGAAACAAGGTGTTAGAACGATGTGAGCAAATGGTTATAAACCTAGGAATTCAAGAAGCTAAAGAAAATTGAAAAGTCAAGGCAATGAAATTTACCCAGGTCCTCCTCAAAGGACCTTGCCTACACTTTGACTTTACTACAGTGAAACTGAGTTCAGACTTGTTAGCTCAAAAATTGCAAAAGATTATGTTTGTGTAATTTTAGCTACCATATGTGTGGTAATTTATGATGGCAGCTGTAAGAAACTAATACAATAATTCTTTTCAAGTTAGGAAAGAGAAATATGCTTGTAATAAATGGTAAGTTGTATGTCACACAAAAAAGGGAAACTATAGACTTTTAAAATGATGAAGTGACCAATTCATCAAATAGACATATACTCATAAATAGAAGAATTTGAAGATACATGAAGTAAAATTTGACAATTCTAAGCTGCAGCTCACAATTAGCCAGGAGAACTGGAGGTGACACAGTGATATTCTACAAAGTACTGCGATTCTAAATTAAGCTGTTCCATATGTTAGGTGTATTGATTACATTTTTACCTAAGATATTTTCAACTTATGGTGGACTTATAAGGACATGATCCTAATTTAACTTGAGGAACATCTGAATTGGAAACCTGTGATATTTCACTTGAATATTAAGACTTAAAGGTGTCTCTGAAAAGTAGGAAGCACTGGCCCTGCTAAGCCAAGATTCTTACTGCTAAACCATGGCAGCAGCTGATCAGGAGCATTCCCTTCAAAGGAGTGCTCTCTCTCCCATGAGTATTTGGTTGGCTTCACTCTTTAAATGACCCACCTAGCCCTAGTGGTCTTTGTGCTTGTGACCCATTAGCTACAGTGTAGTAGTTGTCTTAGCTATTTTTCCTCACTGCTGAGACAAAATACCCAACAAAGTTAGAGGAGGGAAGGTTTATTTATCACTCAGTTTGTAGAGGTTTCAGTTCAGGATTGACGGCTCCAAGGCAGGGTGGCAAGGCGGAGGGGCACTGCAGAAGAGAAACAGTCCAGGGCTGGCAGGAGGCACCAAAAGCATCCCAGCAGCAAGCAACAAGCAACCAGAGACCCTTTTCTGTTTCTTATATCTTATTTAGGTTACCTACCCTTAGCATTCACACCCACAGTATGGCACCCTTAATCCTACCCAGAATATGCCAAACCAATTAGTGGACTAATTTATAATTACACACCCTTGATCTTAGCATTACATACTTCAGATCCAGCCAGCTCCAAAAAGCCCCACCTGTGGCTGCATGAGGCCTTGGGTAGACATCTAGATACAAGCCATAACAATAGTGGTAACTACTTTTTATCGAATTTACTCCCTATAGCTTCTATATGTATCACTCAGCATCTGACTTGTGCTCCTATCAGGCATAGATACATGTCATGTTACTTTTATATTTGAGGACTTACGATATGGAAGTTGCATTTCAAAGCACTTTGACTATATTAGCATATTAAATCCTTATCTCCACCACCCTACAAAGTGTGTCCTATCTTGTAGATGAGGGAACTGATGCACAGAGTGGTTAAATTCATGCCCCCAGGCAGTAGGTATGGAGCCAGACTCCAAACTCAGACCTGTATGGTTAGGATTTGTGGCTGCCCAAACATGCCGGTTATGGGTTGTATCTAGATGTGCCCTCGTAGCCTTGTGTGCTCATAGGTGGGCTATTCAGAGATGGTTGGATTTAGGGTATGTGATGCTGGGATTAAGGGTGAATGATTACTAAATCAAGCTACTGATTGGAATTATCACCATTCTTGGTGGATAATGGGAAGCCCCAGCCTGTGTGTGAGTGGCACCACCCAAAAGGCAGTAGCCTGGAAGGGATAAAAGAGAGGGGCAGGCTTCTGCTTGCTACTCTGCTGCTGCTCTGCTGCCTTCTACCTGCCATGCTATGACCTGTTTCTCCTCTGTGCTGCCCCTTTGCCATGTCACCCTGCCTTGGAGTCAGCCAACTGTGGACTGAAACCTCTGCAAACTGTGAGCCAAAATAAACCTTTCCTCCTTTAACTTTGGGTACTGAGTATTTTGTCTCAGCAACAAGAAAGGTAACTAAGACAACGTCCCACTTTATAACTCCATGACAATCCATTCATGTGGTCATCTCCAGACCCTTGTGGGTTCCAGGGAGCACCACTCCCACTGGCATGAAATACCATGCAGAGAGCACTCTCTACATTAGCAAAGGGAAATGTAAGATGAATGGCAGGGTAGCAGGACAAGAGGGGGTTTCTACTGGTACCTTTGGTACTTGACTCATTTAACAAGGCTTTCCTTACCACCTACTCTAGTTCCATGTGCTGATCTGGAAAGAACATACTTCACTGGACACAGTTCCTGCCCTTGTGGTGTTTACCTTCTGAAATGAGAATCATCCAATAAAATGTAAATAGGTTTTATGATTGTAGGAAATGTTAACACCATGGCAGGAAGTGATTGTCGGTATGAAGTAAACCAGAGCAGGATGAAGGTTCAGACCGTGACCGGGGACTGTATGAGGTATCTTTAAGAAAACTCCCAAGAAATGACACTTGAGTGACTAAATATGCCAAGGAAACATCCCTGAAAAGGACTGAAGGAAAGGCAATCCTGGAGGCCGTCAGAATGGTAAAGTACAAAGGCCCCAGTGAGGAAATGAGCTTGACCTGTTTGAGGAGTAGGTAGAAGACCAGTATAGTCAAGAGAGTAAAGGAGCAGAAGCTACTAGGACCTCGGTAAGGAGCTTGATTTTATCACACCGCATGGCATGCTGGCTGGGGGTGAGAAGTGGCACAGAGAGAGGACAGGGAACCGGTAAGCTCAGAGCTCTCTGAAGGATGATCCAAGGGCACAGCACCCAGCTGCAGAAGGAGCCAGCCGCTCCTCTGCAGTGTCTGTCAACTCAAGCACAGCCACGGATGCTTCCCATTGTAGTTGTTTTTTCCCCAAATACAGATGGCAATAGTCTTGTTTCCAGTAGGATGATAATAACACCTGGTCTGGTTCCAGTAAATTCTTATGCAAAATCACAGTTCCATCTCAGTCACCAAAGCCTCTGACTCATTCCACCGGGATCGCTGCTGGCGGCAGGATGTACAGAACAAAGAGATGACCAGAGCCTCCTCCGAGTGGCAGAGGGGACACATCCCAGCTCCGCCACTCACCATTCATTTAGGTGAATCGCTTCTCCCTGGGCTTCATTGCAGATCTCTGAACACTGAGGCTACCCGTGCCTTTGTAACAATTTCATGTAATTAACCAAGATTTTGTTAAGACACTTTGCACAGGACCAGCTAATGCATTTGCTTATTTGTCTTCTGTCTAACTAGTCTGCAGATTCTCTTACAGTAAGGCCTTCTCTGTCTGATTTATTTTAGCCACACCAAGGCATTATACAGGGCCTGGCACACAGTAGGCACTCAATAATTAGTCACTCAATTAATGACTAATATAGTCAGTCCACTCTACCTGTTGGTTTTGCATTCTCAGATTCAACTAGCCACAAATCAAAAATATTTAGGAAAAAATTACACTTGTACTAAAAATGTATAGAATTTTTCTGTGTCATTCTTCCCTGAACAATACAGCCTAAAAGCTATTTACATAGCAGGTACATTGCATTAGGCAGTAGAAGTGCTCTATAGACAATATAAAATATAAGAATTGTATAGCTTACATAAAAACCTGATTCCATTTTATATCAGGGACACGAGTATCCTCCAAGTCTGGTATCTACAGAGGGTCCTGGAGATAATGCCCCAAAGAACTAAGAATGAATATATAAGAATATATATAGTATTTATGTATAGTATATATAGTATGTATGTATAGTATACATAGTACATATTTATAGTATCTGAAGATACAATGTTGGATATGGCTTTAAGACCTAAAGGTGGTTTCTGTACCAGGTTCAAATCATCACTATGTAATTGATTTTAAAGTTAGTAGAGGATAGTTATTTCCATGTAAGTTTCTCTCTAAATGAGCAGATTTGCCTGTGAATCTGCTAATTCATCCCAATTGACTGTGGATTTCTACTCAATATACTGATTTAGACAAGATTATTGTAATATCTAGTGTCTACCCCAACACATACTATGTAGAAAGAATTAAGTTAATATCTTTTTTTTTTTTTTTTTGGCGGTACTGGGGACTGAACTCAGGACCCTGCGCTTGCTAGGCAGGCACTTATTCCACTGAGCTATATCCCCAGCTCCTAAGTTAATATCTTTAATTAATGAACATTTTTATCAATATTTACTGAGAATCTTCAATGGGACTATACAAATCGGCAAGAAGTGAGTCACGTACAGCCCTGTCTTAAGGAACTCAGACCCTAGCAGGAAATACAGGCAAAAAATAACCAATTATACAAATAATTCACTGTCATTGAAAGTAAAATAAAGAAGGCTAAGCCTAGGTGCTGTAAGTATACCCATTCAGCACCTGATTTAGTTCAGCTATCCGGGAAGCTTCTGAGGAAAGGTAAGGTTCACAGTACACCTAAGAGATAAAAAGAGAGAAGAGGTCTAGGTCAGCAGAGGCACCATGCTAAGTCCTTGGTGAAGAGCAGAGGTACCACACCTCACCGTTCACTCTGAGACCCAGCACCACTGACTCTGCTCACACCTACTCACATGGCCCCACTGGAGATTTGCCCTGTTTAACATTCTAAGGGAAGGTCAGAGAGAAAGCATAGGATTGCTTATATTATACCATTTCCTGCTGGGGAAGGTGCCTCCTAACCCTAGTGTAAGTTCCTTTCCTGTCTCTTATTATTCAGTATTTGTTATCCCCTTAATGAAAACACATGTCCTTCATTTAAAAATTAATAAGCTACAACAATAGTATTAGTGTTTCTTGAGAGCCTCGTGTTTGTTCAACATCCATTGCCCACCTCTTTCTGGTAGCAACACTCTGGTTTTTGCCTTGGGAAACAGGGGTGGGCAAAAGTTTCAGGGCAGTGTTGGCCTCCCCTTGAGCCTGACTCATACTTGGTACTCAGTAAATGTTAAGTTTAGTAAAATTTGTGATTTCATGGTTGTAGTAGTCAGGGATTTTTTGATTACATGTGACAGAAATTCTCCTGTAAGAGAATTTCCTTGTCCCACTCTATGAGTCAGCTTTCTCTTGCAGGAACAAAATACTTCACATACACAATTTAAAAAGAAAAGATTTCTTTTGACTCAGGATTTCAGGGGTATCAATCATAGCTGACCAGCTCCAAGGCAGAAACATTACGGTGGAAGGATATGTCAGAGAAAGCCGCTCATCCCATAGCATTTGAAGCAGAGAGCAGGGAAGAGCCAGAGGTGAAGAGGCCAAGGATTAGATATAGACCCCAACACCATGTCTCCATAAAATACCCCGATACACCCAGAAGTGTGCTTCATTAATCTCCTAGGTATTTCTCAAGTCAATCAAGTTGATAGTCAAGATTAATGGTCACACCCACTTAATAAAAAATGTTTATGATGAAGCTGGCTACTCTCCCGCTACTACAAGCCGGTGAACTAGATAGCAACACAAAAGAGTATGGCCCAAGCTTGGGGCTTGAAGAGCACAGGGGACAGCGATGCAGTTGACTCAGGGAAATAGTTAGGCATCTCTGGATAGTGATAAGCGGGGAAGGACAGAAGGAAAGGCTCTGAGGCGGCTCATGGACTCAAAGGCAAGGCTGGGGAACCAGGTTCAGCGCAGGAAACTGCAGTCCAGGTCAAGCTGTCGGGACATATGGTTAGAATCACAGCACTGCGCAACCACAGGAGAAACTGCTTATCTACACCTGCACATTGTCCTCAAGATTTGAAGCCCAAGCAGGAACATACATTTGACCAAGCTGAGGTCCTACACCCCTACTCTGCCTGGATAGGGAGAGTCATGGGTCTCTGCCACCTTCCAAGATGCATACAGAATTCATCCACATAAAATAGGGTTTGGATGCTAATTTGGAGGAAAAAAATATAACATCCCTTTCAAGTAAACAGAATAAAAACCAAGTGAAAGCTCAAACTCAGAAACATTCAGGTCCAGCTAATCATGTGTCCCTACTAAAACACCCAAGTTCCAGAGTAGAAATTCTTCTTTTGGACAAATAAGTCATGTCGGACTTAGCTGTGAACCACCCCTGTGTAAAGAATCTTAGACTTTCTCTTTGGGGTAACGGAAAGCCACTGAATGATGTGAGAGATGTGTGATCCGAACTTCACTGATGATCCTCAGAGCTGCACTATGGAGAATAAACTGCAGGGGAAGGGGCTGGAGTCCTGGAAACAGAAAACTGATGATGGCACCAAGTCAGACAGTGGCTGTGGGGCTTAGAATAAGGCAATGGATTTGAGACGCCCTTAAGTGGAAAAGGGAGCAGGATTTGGGAACTGAAACTAAGAAAAACCAAAGGCCAAGAACTCACCAAATTTCTAACTCAAAAGATAAAACTCCCTACAATACCTCCTCCCAAGTACTTCATTTTTGTTAGCATGGAAAGGATATTGCAAAGGGCAAATTTCACAGTCCAAGAGGAAATGCAAAGGCAGACAGAGAGAATAATAGGAAAGACTGTGGGGTTGGCAATGTGATTCGTTATTATTCTTCAAGGCAAGAAGAGAAAATATAATTGATCCTGGATGAAGAAATTGGGCTTGGCTGAGCCTGGAGCTGTGGCAGGTGAGGCCTGCTCCAGAATTCCTTGAGGGCACGGGGTGGAGTAAGCAGGAAGGAGGCAGATGGTGGATGAGAAGGTTTAAAAAGACATTTTGTCTGAGTCCTGGGGATGGGAAAATCTAGAGGATGGCCCTTACTGCCTGAGAGAGAGGGGGGCACTCGCAGCCGCTGGTGCCGTTTCTGCTGCTGCCCCTCATTGCCAACTTGCCCTGCTTACACCCTGGAAGCTGGGCGCCGTGGCACATACCTGTAACCCTAACCCTCCGGGACGCTGCAGCAGGAGGATCACAAGTTTGAGCCCACCCCGAGGAGCTGAGTGATTTAGCAAGGCCCTGTCTCAAAATAAAAGAGGTGGGAAGGTAGCTCAAGGAGAAGGCCCTATGTTCAACCCCAGAAACAGAACAAGACAAAATCTTAGAGCTACCTGGGAGGTAACAGGATCCAAACCCATTTTCCCAGATGAGGAAATACAGACTGAGAGAAGGAGTAACTAAAGAAGATCAGGCAGGTAGGCCCTGCAGAGTTTAGGTCAGTCCGCACTCCAAGTCTCAGGTTCCAAACCAGTGCCGCTAGGCCACCCCGCTTCTGGGGAATAGAGAACATAGGCCAAATAGGGTTTCCTACTGACTTATCTACCAGCAGGATGCTTAGTAAATATTGAAATCAAGGAGTTACTTCTCCACCGGTTTGGTATCAGTCGATGCATCAAGCAGCCAGGATTAATTTTCTCCTATAGGGAATCAGAAGGGAGGAAAATCAATGAGGCCTTGACAAGCCAGAAGCTTTCCAGCAAATATTAACAGGAATCCTGGCTAGGCAAGGAGGGAAGAGGGAGATGGAGAAGGGCAAAAGGGAAGCAGAGCTGGTACGTCTTCCTGTTACTGTTTCATAAGCCCCTAAAAGCAATGAGAACGGCTGGGCCAAATTTTTCACTATGAAAAGAAATCAGATCCCCCCAAATTTAAAAACCCAATCCCGAAATGGGTGCATGGGATGAATACACTCTTCTCAGATGAAGAAATACAAACAAAATAAGTATATGAAAATATGTTCAACATCACTGGTCATTCAAAAGATGCAAATTAAAACAACACTGAGATTCCACCTCACCCCAGAAAGAAAGACTATCACCAAGAAATCAATCAATAACAAATGCTGGAGGGAATGTGGGGGAAAAGGAACCCTTCTCCCCTGTTGGTGGGAGTGTAGAATGGTACAGCCACTGTGGAAATCAGTGTGGAGATTCCTCAAAAACTAGGATTAGAGGTCCCATTTGACCCAGCTATTCTCCCTTTTAAGTATCTTCCCAGATATATTAAAAATACCATACTACAGAGATATATGCACACCCATGTTTATAGCAGAACAGTTTGTCATAGCTAAATCTTGGAAGCAACTCAAAGGCCCATCAAGTGGGGAATGGATAAAAAAGATGTAGGACTTTTTTATACAATGGAGTACTACTCAGCCATAAAGACAGATAAACTTGAGACTTTTATAGGTAAATCAATGCACCTGCAGACCATACTCTTGAGTGAAATAAATCAGATGCACATGTGTAAATATTTGCATTGTTTCCCTGGTGTGAGAAACTGAAAGGGTAAATAAAGATCAAAATGTACCATAGACATTGTGAAAGAGGAGGAAATTATTCAAAAGGAAAGATGAACTTGGAAGGAGGGAGCAAAGAAGGGAAAAGAAAAATAAATGATAAATGAAGGATAAAATGGAAAGAAAACTATGTAAATAAGGAGGGGAGGAGGGATAGAAAGGAGGGAGGAGACTGAGGGAGAAAAAGAGGAATTAAGATATACACACGTGCAGATTCCCTATGACGACTGTGATCATTATGTATATCTAAATTGGACCCATAACTTAATTAAACATTTTTCTCACTATAGTCTATGAAGGATTTCTACCTTCTCTATGGATGTATGACAACCTCCTAGTCTAGGATATGAATTTGAAAAATCAAAGTAATGAAATTTGTGGTATAGTTCCATGGTCTAGGGCCACGGTGAGGAAACAGTTTTTATAAAAGTTCCAATAGGAAACACTGCAAGCTTTGCAGGGTAAGAGGCAAAATCCAGAATATTATGATGGCATAAGAGAGAAAAAATGTGGAAAAAATTTATAGATGAAAATCAAAATGTAATAATAATGGAGACCAGTTTTTTGAAATACAGGTCTACGGGTGAGAAGATGGAATTCTCTTGGAGGGATAACGTTTCATTTACTTGGATTTCAAATATTCCCTTTCATAAAATCAATCGCAAATGTTCATCTGTGAAAGCTATGTGCAGCAAATTTTACATGAGCCTTGTGGGCAAATGTCTTAACACCATTTGGAGACGCAGAGGCACCGCTGCGATTCTTACTGCACCATGCAGCAGCGCTCAGTGGTGAGAGCCGCTCCTCCCAGCAGCTGCTGCAGAAGAGACAATACATAAATAAAAGAGTCTCTTGTTCTAATCAAATTGCACTTGTGGACGCTGAAACCTGCCTTGCATGTGATTGTTACATGTCCTGAAGTGTCTTCTTTTTAGTTTTTTCAATCAATTAAAAATGTAAAACTCATCTTTAACATATGGGTCATAAAAACAAACAAACAAACAAACAAACAAATAAATAAATAAAAACTAAGTCCCAGGCCAGACAAGTGCAGCTGCTTGTAATCAGGACAGACAAAGGACACCCCTAATATCTGACCTAGAAGGAAAATCAAAGATTGGGATATGGTGGGACAAGAAAGAGGGAATCCCTAAATTTCACCTTGAGGAGACACTAGCCTTCCTTCTGGAATGAAGCTTCTTCAGACTGCCCCTGGCTTGCTGGGTTTGGCAAACTTAGTTGTTTTAATTCAAGGCTCTTTTCATCCTGGAAGCCCTGTTATGGTTCATACCACTCCTGGAGTGGCCATTCTGGGTTCCCAAAATCTTCACACAAACACATGGATTTCCAAAGGACAGAACAGAGCTGCCCGAAAAGGAAAAGTCCCACCTGACAAAGTGAGGGGGGGGGAATAGGTGTGTGGGGGGGTAGAGAGCAGTGTTGAAAATGGCCCTTATCTCTAGTGGCTCAGGTGGAGTGCGCCACTTGTTTATAAGTAAACTAACAGCCTAATCTCAGCTGGAGGCAAGGTAATGGGTAAGGCAGGTAAGGCGGGGTTAGAGAATATCCAGCCTGTGCTGCCCAAGCTTTAACCCTTTCTAGGCTGCAATGAAGAATACATGGGCACCATTGCAATGGTAGGACCAGCCCTAGTGAAACTGCAGTTTCCAGCTGCTTCCTATAGGAAAGGGGACAGGGTTCCTGGTGCAAAGCAGGCAGCTCAACCTAGCCATGCTCCAGCCAACATAAAGTTTATTTTGTAATTTTTAGTACCTCAAAAATAGCTGAGCAAAGTCCAGAATCATTTTATTGATTCAGCAAAGAACCACCGGGTACTGTTAGGAATAAAGGGCTGAGCCAGGGCAGCAGCAGCTGGCTCCGTTCAAACTGAAAGGACTCTTGAATAATCCCCAGGCCAGGTCTCCAGGCCAAGGCAAAGAGCACATTATTATCCCCTTGTTACAAAAGAAGTATCTGACAGGCACAGGGTTATTTAGGAAACCAGGACAGAAGAGAGGGGACTGTGCAGATTTCCCTCATATTAATATAAAGCTCTTTTCTAAAAATCATTATCCACTTATCTGGACACACTGATGTTTGTCCCATGCCAGGCTCTGTAGTATGCTTGGGGTATGAAGACCAAGAAGTGTGTTCCCTTTCTGCCAAGACTCCGTGGTCTGAGAGGATTCACAGGGGTGCTACTTTCCAAACCTAGACAGTGAGGAGCACTCCAAGGGAAGTTCTCAATGCAGAGGCTGAGTCCTACGATGGCTTAGAGATGGACCTTTCAATTGCTACATCACCTTCAGCAAGTCCTTCAGCTCCGCAGCCTCAGTTTCTGCACCTATCAAATGGGCATAACAATAGTCCATTTTCCGCCAGCCATTATCAGGGCCAAATGAGGAAGCATGGAAGGTGCTTGTCCAGCTTACAGTCAATGCTCAACAGATGGCGATTACCGAAGGTTCAGAAAAGGTGAGCTGTGAGGAAAGGGAGAAGAATTCAATGTGACACCTGGAGTTTGCTTCCTGGTCTCAATATTTTGTTTTTAAAATTTTTTGTTCAGTTATTAAGCATATGCACAGGGGATGTTTTTACTTATGATCTGTGTGAATTCTGAAAGCAACATCTTGAAGGAGGTATTATGACCTTCTCTGCGTTTTGTGGATGAGGAAACTAAGGATCAGTGATTATTAGAAATAAGAAAGGAAAAGTGTCTGGGTTTGAGCCAGGGTCTCAGATTGGGTTCTCCATACTGGCTTCTCCCTTGTGGTGCAAGGAGGGAATTGGCTGTTACATTGTTGTGAACAGGGAAGGGAACCAAAGGTTTAAATGACACCAGGAAAAGCTCATCAGGGATGGGGAACGCCTTGCAGGAAAAAGTATGAAATTTTGGGATGGGCCTCTCCAATAAAAGCGGAATCCTCATCCAGAATACTTCCCAGCAACACTTTTCTGGAAGGTTCATTATGGTCCTGCTTAGACGTGCAAGGAGAAGGAATGAAAGCAGGACCAGCCACCATCTTCAGTCTCCCTAAGTTCTAGAGCTACTTCATTCAGCCAACAATAATTAGTCTGCTGATGCGGGTTCTGCTCCCCAACACCCTCCGTCCCTCTCAGCCTAGGGAAATTAATCTTGATTGGCTTATGTGCCATATCATGCTGACTCACTTTGAGATTGAATGATCTGGGTTCTGTTTAAACAGAGAAAGTCCCAAATCAAGCCATACTTAGTATTTGCCTAGGCACTTTGGTCTCCCCATCCATGCAGGCAGATAATCCATCAGGGTGCTGCTTCTACTGATACCGGAGAAGACCACAACTCCTTTCTAAACTCTGCCTTAAGAAAATGCCACAAGCTGGGTAGCTTGAAACTTCCTCTGAAGGCACTGGTGGTGGTGACAGTGGATGTGAGTGGGGGTCTTCCTTGCCCCTCCCAGATCCTAGTAGTTCCAGGTATCCCTTGGCTCATAGCTGTATAACTCCAGTCTCTCCCTCTGCCTTTACTGGGCTTCTCTTCTGTTCCCTAAAGTTAAAGGACATTTTTCATTATTTTAGGCCCACTCAGACAATCTAGTTCATCTCAAGATCTTGAATTAAATTTTATATGCCAATGGTATTTTCCAAATTTTATAATCCTTAATCTCCAAATAACATCACATATACAAGCTGGAAAGGTGAGGACATGAACACAACTTTTAGAAAAGCCAACATCCAGCCCACTATAGCCACAAAATCTATCTCAACAGAGGGCTCTAGTTTACTTGCACCAGAAGATGCTTGCCCACGAAATAAAAGGTTTTGTAATTTCTAGTCTAAACTAAAGCTGGTTATTTGACCTGACTTGCGGACAGAGAGCCAGTTGGGTAAAAGCCTCAATGTGCCAGGAGCCATTGGGTGACAGCTTAAAGACAGAATATACCTGAAAGGGCCCCCACACAAATTCTGGTACATGGTGGGCATTCGGTCAGTATACACTGGCTCTCCAAGACACTTGCATTCCAAAAGACATAGTCTCCCTCTAACAAAGACACCAGTAAAAACACTGGTTTAAAAAAAAAAATAACATTTCCTTGGGAAATCCTAAAGGGATGCAGCCCAAAAGAAGTTTGATTTATTGAGGGAACATCCCTCTTACTCTAACTCAATTCGCTGTCTGTCTCCAGTAATAAAATGTTAAACCAGTGAGCCCTCTGGGGAAATAGCCTACTGAAGAGGGCAGGATTGAATAGACATTCAGCCAAAATAAAGATGCACTGAGCAGCTGTGATGATGAGAGAAGGGCCCTGCCAAGGAGCACCAAGGTGCTGATCTCCATTAGAACTGGGAAAGCCTCTCTGAGGAAGCTGAAAGTTGATGGGGTTTAGCCACACAGTGCACTGAAAGAGGGCAAACTGAGGATTCAGTAGGGCAGAGCTGTGTCTGTGAGCGTCACCCTCAGAGGCCATCCCACTGGCACATGAAAAAGGGTTAGTAATAGATCTTAAAGTTGCATTTAATTAAAATGTGGTAATCTACCCCATTCTACCCCCAGAAGAGTGATACAGAACACCTCACCGTGCATTTGACAAGCCTGGATTTCTGTGGATGAGGAGAGACTGGCCTCCTCTAGCCTGCTGTATTTGTTCCCTGTGTCCTTTCTGCCTCTCTGTCCCCACTCCCAGGTCCCTCCCAGCTTGGCTCAGGCTTCCTGAAGGAGGTAAATGCCAAGCCAGAAGAAGAAGAGGACAGGCCTAGGGAAAGGAGGCCTCATTTGGCACCAGAAGGCATAAGGTGAATTCTTTATGGCAAGGACTACACAGGTAAGTGCTTGTGTGCTGAGAAACTATGAAAGAAAAATACCCAGTTCCCAGCAGGAGCATCAGAGAATCACCATCTGGGACATCTCTCCCCTGCCATGTGTTGGGCCCCAGGCTTTGCTCTGTGTCACTCTCTCACTGCCAGCTCTCACTCTGTTCTCAGATGTGGAGAGCCTGACGATGCTTGCCCATGGTTCAGGCTTAGCTCAGCTATTTCCCCCATTTGGGTGAGGTCCCCCAACTTGCTTCTTTCATCCCCTATCCCCTTCCTCCTCTTACTGCCAATAGATACATTGGTTTGTCATTTTTAGCTGATGAGTTTATTAATAGCAGAGACCCTTGCCTGTCTTCTGCTGTGTGATCCAGCACCAGATCCTGCTGTACACAGATTTCTGGAGAATTTAATGAACAAGCAAGTGAAACAAAAAGAATCAAGGGAAACTTGTTTGTGAAAAGGTTGTATGTAAACATCAGAACTTTCCAGTGAGTTTGCAGTCCATGTAGGACGGAGGGTTCTGGGTACACTGATGAGTTCTGGCCAGACAGAATTAGGGCATAGGAGGCAAAGACAAGACCTAACCATGGTTGGCTTTAGACAGAAACCATCTTCCAGCTCAGGGATATGACCAAGCTTTGATTCCCCAGAGGCCACTGGTGCACATCATAGCATAGATGATATTTCCCTGTGCAAAGACCGCAGTAATTATGTCTACCTGAGTCTCTGGCCTTCTGGTCCAACATCATAGAGATATGTAGATTTGCCATTCTACATAATCATGTAAGGCAATTCCTTAAAATTCTGTCTCTCTCACTCTGTTTCTCTTTTTCTCTCCCTCTCTCCCTCCTTCTTTCCTTTTCTTTCCTCCTTCCCCCCTTTCATCCTTTCTCTCTCTCACCCTCCTTTCTCTCTTCTCTCTGGTTCTGTTCTCTGGAGAAATTGAATGATGCAGACTCTGGTGTTTACCTTCACATGGACCCAGAGAACATTCTGAAACATTAGTTCGATTTTCCCAGTTCTTCCTTAAATTTATCTTTAATTTCCTATGCCCCCAGGATAAAAGTCTAAATCCACCAAGGTGACTTCCATGGGTGGAGCCCTAATTGATTCTTTGGCCTCAAGTCCCCCCATTCCCTGGAACTTCCTTCTCCCCATCCTCTTCCTGGCATCCTCTTCTTCAGCCATCGGGAGACATTATGGGACAAGGACACAGGAGGACCCTCAGAAACAGAGCCCTTTTTGACATTCCAATAGTCTCTTTTCCCACTACCCTGAAGGCCTTCCAGAACCTTCTAGGACATAACTCCAAGGAGGGCATGGGCCTGCACCCCCTGGCTTTAGGTAGAGGTGTTATGGCATGGAGTAGCCAAAGCTCAAAGAAAAGGTAGAGGGAACCCTATGTTTGTCTGTGGCCAGAGTTGGTGCCAGCTCTGGCAGAGCTCCCTGGCTTGGCTTCCTTGACTCCTCTAGGTGGAAGGCCCCCAAGCAATTACTGTGGTTCTTTCTGGGTATCTAAGCCAACCCGGAACTCCAGCTACAGCCACAGTGCCTTATGGGTACTCACTGGTCACAACTGTGGAGGACAAAAAAAAAGGCATAGAGATGTCACCCTCTGAAAATAGTCCCAAGCACTGGTTCTCACTGTCCCAGGCTGGAACCCCTGCAAATGCACACAAGCATGGTGGCCAGGGACCTCTAATACCAGGAATCCCAACCTACTACTATGGCCTGGGAGCTGGGTTTGGGCAGCATCCTGCTAGAGAACACAGGGTTGGCAGCCTGAAACATGCCTCCCAAGGAAAGCCTTTCCCTTGCAGTCTCCTGGCTGCAAGAACACTGCCTACTAGCACTCACAGAGGAATGCCAGTGCAATGCAGTGATTAGGGGCCCAGGTGTGGGAAGAATATTAGACTCTAATTCTAGCTGTTTCTGTTAGCTTGGGTCTGTGGACATGTGACCCCAAATGCACCCAATTTGTTTTCCCCTTTGTGGGCTTCAGTGTGTTGATCTGTAGAATAAGAGTAATAGCAAAACCTGCAGCTGATCCTTCCTTTGAGTTTCCTCTCTGCTCTCCTTGCAAGCTGGGTGCTGTTGGTTAGGTAACATGACATTAAGCCAGTCCAGGGTGGACTTAATACTACTGCCTGAGTGCAATTTTGAACAGGTTAGTCTTCTGCTGCTGATTACAGATCTTCCCAAGCATATTAATATTTCCTGAAAGACATAGAGCATTCATCATATTCTAAGTGATACCCTTAGTACTTTATAGAATCTGTTAATTCTCATAACCAACCTACTAATGCTGTTATTACATTTTATAGATTTGAAAAGAAGGCATAGCTAAGAGAGAGGAAGTGACTTTTCCCAATAGTAGCAGAAGCTGCTAGCTGTCCATCCACAGATGATCTTCCCTTGTTCCTCAGGCCCAAACTCTCTGATGCTTAGCATGACACATGACCAACCAGAATAACCTTTCTCAGACTCCTTTACATCACGTGGGCCATGGGATGAAGCCCAGCCAATGGGATTTAGGATAAGGTGGTATGTATAGCATGCATGATTTGGCTCCAAACCAAAGAATCAAGGGTTTGTCTTTGGTTCTTCCTGCTGGCTAGAATGTGAGCATTAGTGCTAGAGGTTTAGTAGTTGTCTTGGTCTACACAGTGAGACCTGTGAAAGGCAGTCTGGGGCTCTAGTACCAAGGACCGCATACCAGCCATAGGCTGCTGACTTTCAGATCTTTACTTTTGTGTTACTTAGTCACTATTATTTGGAGCATGGGACATGTATTCATTTGTGAAGAAGCTTAACCCCAATTAGTAGTCCAAATTCAAATGGCAAATAAAGGGCTAGATTAGAATTTGAAGTGAGCTTTTCTCACCCCATGTTGGACATTTATATATCCCATAGGAACCTGCACATATATTTTGTGAGACTATGTGTCCTGTCTAGGGGTTTGCAGCTCCTTCAATATCTTCCTGTCCTATGAAGTATTCACAATGGGTCAGGAAGTATACATTTGTTTGTAGATTCTTCTCCACAACCTTGGAAGTCAGGTATATACTATTAATAGTCCCATATGGGGAAGAAAGAAATTGAATTTCAGAGAGGTGGGCTAAGATCACAGAGGAGTGAGTAGCAGAACATGGATTTGACCAGAAGCCTGTCCTAAACCCCATGGCCAGCAAGTGTTTTGCTGTACAAGTGTGGTGTGTGT
The DNA here is from genome assembly GCA_004027595.1 of Dinomys branickii. Classification (NCBI taxonomy): domain Eukaryota; kingdom Metazoa; phylum Chordata; class Mammalia; order Rodentia; family Dinomyidae; genus Dinomys; species Dinomys branickii. The sequence goes on along the minus strand of PVLD010010722.1, from coordinate 21,587 downwards.
GTGTGTGTTTGTATGTGTGTGGTATTCAGAGAAGATGTTATATCAAAGATGGAAAGGGAGAGGGAATGGTAAGAGATAAATAAGAGATATGAATCCACTCACCCCGTCAGTTACTCCTGAGCACCTACACCATGAAGACAACCCTTCTCCCGCTTTCAGTGATACAAACAATCCACTGCAGCATGGGCTATAAGTTCACCACTACTGACTATAACATCCAGACACCAGAGTTTTCAAAATAAAACATGTTACCTTTTCTGGAATACGGCACCAGGGACAGGCACCAATGTCCTGGCAACTCTACACAGCACTGAGATACCCACAGGAGACCTACCCATGGCAGATTTTAGAGATGTCCAGTGGCTCTGGGGACAGATCTTATGCCATGGCTGTGATGCCTCCAATTCTTTTTACATGCTTTGCACAGAGGATATTTCTAAAGCATTATTTTCTGGATAAACTTCAATATCTTTTGGTGCCTACAAAGACGGGTCTCTGGGCATCTACCCTCACTCAGTGCCCCATTTCCCACCCGCCTACCCCATCGCCCCTTTCTCCTAGGCTCTAGCTAGGTGGAGCTCTTTAGACGCCCTTGAACAAGAGCTCTCCCTTTCCACCACTGTGCCACCTGCCCGGAATGCTCTTCCTTTGCCTCACTCACCTGGGAGTAAGGCCTCCACCTCAAGAAGGCTTCCCCGGTCTCACCCCTCTGCTGCCCCTGTGATACACATCTGTACAGAGAAGCACATTCAAATCTTCCATCACATGAACCAATGTCCATTGCTCTGTCCCATGACCCACAGCTCAACTATACTGTTCTTCTCAAACACCAGTGCTTAGCCAGCACACTTGCTGTTTTTTACCTTTTTTTCCTTGGGAAGAGCAAACTTTCATTTTTGAGATTTTATCTTATGAGACATTTTTCAGAACCACCATTTAAAATGGAGACCCCTTGTTTCTGTGTGATCACATGTCACTTAGTTTAATACCCATACAATTATAATCACTTGGTGGACATCTTTTTTTATTCACTTGATTATTGTGTTTCTGCCTGCCGGACTCTCTGCCCCATGGAGGAAGGAGAACTGCCTCATGATTTTCACAGCCTCTGAAAATCAGTGCTTAAAAGTCACTGAAAGAATGGTTATGAATGTGCAGACGTAGGAAGGGACTCAGTTCATATGAGTGCACTTTGCTGTATGTAAATCGAACCTTCATAAAAAATAAATATAAAATCTATTGAATACCCGAGAGGAGAGACAGAGCATACATTTGCTGTGAATTCTCTAATCCATATTTTCATTGCTAGCATGTAACACAGAACCTGGCCCAATATTTCCTTCATTCTCGAGTTCTCATATTTCTGTGGCATAAAATGGCACACAATTCAGGACACATTAACACAGTCTTCCTTTGTCTTTCCCCTCGGAAAGCCATCATTAAACCAATGGTGCACATTAAAATAGATGATATATCTTAGAACGTTGAATAGAGAAGACACAGTTTATGCAAGCCACTCAGGTGGGACTGATTTAACTTGAAATGTAATGGGATAAACGTTTAAGGGAGTTGGACAAGCCCATTTAGAGATACTCATCCTCCCTCCATCACCTTGGGAAAAGGAACAGGAATTTGACAGGGCTACAGAGTAGATTAGAGAAGGCTTTGGAATTGGATCACCTGTGGATGGACCTTGACGCTACTGTTTGCCAGCTATGTGACCTTAAGCATAAGACTTACCTTCTGCAAACTTAATTTCCTCATGAAGGGAGGAACACAATCCGTAAGTCACAGAGCTTTGGTGAGGATTAAATGAGATAATGCTTAGTAAGTCTTAGCCTGGTGCCTGGCATGCCCCAAACCCTTCATAAAAAGTGGTTATTAGTAGTAGTGTTGTGCTCAGGCCCAGCCTCTTCCCCTGGGCCTTCGGTGCTCACAATCAGTCCACTGTGAGTGCTACATAATGGTGTATGTGTGCAGGGAGGGACCAGGGCACAGGGGAGGAGGAGGAAGTAGCTGCCCTGAGGCGTTGCTTGCTGGAATGCTCTTCCTTTCCAGGCCAGCCAAACTGTTTCCTTCCCCTACTGACCTTTGTCCTCTGGAACCCAGCTGTTGTTCCCAGGGGTACTAGCAACAAAAGGGCATGGTTAACATTTCAGTTCACGTTGAGCCCTCTGTCTCCCCAAAGTCCCTGGATTTCAGGAGCCAGCAGAGATTTCAGCCTCAAAGCTGGAGCCTGCCCAGTGTGTAGTCTAGCGCTCAGGAGCGCCCTCTTGCCTGAGCATCCTGAGCCACCCAGGATCCTGCACCAGCCCACCCCGTTCCACTCCGAGCCTGTATGTTCTGTCCTTACTGCAAACTTTTTTGTGTATATTTTACCTACGTCCCTTGCTCTGAAATTGGTTTTCCTCATTTCCCCTATTGTCCACCTGGGTCAGACAATATTGTCCACCAGAGAGGGTGACCCAGAGAGGGTGACCACCTACTCCAGGTGATATGGGGGTTTTTCATTTTTAAGGGCCTTGAGTGAACCCCACATCTGCACCAAAATAGCAATCAAGCACATCTCATCAGATGCCAGGACGCTGAGCTCAGTCCCATTCTCTTCAGTGCAAAGATGAAGAAGCTGGTGGGTTCAGTCTCTCATCTGAGAGCATCCAGTATAAAGGAGCACAGAAGCATCTCTACCCTCTCCAGATCCAAATCGGTGGCCTAAACCACCTCATTATCCCTCGCTCTGACTAGCATCCTGAATGTGGCTATGCTCTGTTAGTGTAAAACATAAAAGAATTAAGCTCTCAGGAGGAGTCTGAAGATGTCCCTGTTCAGCCCAGACAAGTAGCCTCACCTCCTCCTGAATATCTCTGATAGATCTGGGTTTTTGGCAGTGCAGTAAGCTGTCCACACCAGGGCCCCAGCGTAGTCACTTTCAAGCAGAAGCACATTTGTTAGAGCATCAGCTCCAGAGAGAGCTTCCAGGATTCATATCTTGGCATCTCTCCTTTGAGCTCATAGGCAAGTGATGTAACTTCTCTGTGTCTCAACTTCTTCATCTTTAAAGTGGGAATGATTATATCATTGTTTGCTATTAAATGAAAAAGTAAACAATCAAAGGATGTTAGGTTGAAGACTGATATGCTTTGTATTTTTCAGGTATGAAACCAAATATCTATAAGTGTCTGCATCTGTTTCAGGAGGTGCTGCAGCTGGGTATCTGGAAATAGGGATGTGGAACAGGCTCAGGGCTACGTGTGGACAGTTTCAGCAAACGCTCCTGCCTGCCTGGGGTTTGGAGGCCACGCCTTTAGGCCTGTCTGCCAGACCAGTGAGTGGGCCCCTCTGGGCCAGGAGCCTGTTTTCATTATCAAGGCCACATTCCTGGAATTCCTTGGTGACTAGGCACTTATTATAAAAGAGTCCATGTGCTACAAGAAAATACTCATTTGAGGACAAGACCTGGACTTTTCATTTTCATAATTGCCTGTTGGGTCTTCACATCCTGGGGGTGCAGGTGGAAGGATGCTGCTGGACAAAGTGGCCCAGGGAGAGGGTGGGGCTGGCACCTTGCCAGGTCCGCAGGGCCCAGCCAGAGGCCTCTCCCAAGGTCCTATTGTCCACCCTGTGCCATCACTGGACTCCTCAGCAGTGAGGCCAGAGGGACAGATGTCCATCCAAGTACTGAAAAAAACCTCTGCAGCAGGAACTAAGAACTTGCAAAATTTTTTCCAGGTCTTCCCATCTAGCCATCTCAGTGTTTTGCAAGTGGGGATGACTCGACCCAAGGGGACACTTGGCAATGTCTGGAGACTGTTTGGTTGTCACAACTAAAGCTTGGGAAAGGAATGATGCCACTGAAATCTAGTGGTGCAGACCAAGGGTGCTGCTGTTATGAACTGAATACTTGTGTACCCTCAAAAGTGTTAAGTTGAAATCCCAATCCCCAATGTTAGGACATTAGAAATGGAGATGGGACTCTCAAAAATGGGATCTGGACTCTTATAATCGGACCTCTGGAGAGTTCACTCCCCCCTGCGTCCACCAGGTGAGCACACAAGAAAAAGCAGCAGCCTGAGCCCTGAAGGGGGAGCCACTTCATGACCCCACCCTGCTGGAACCCTGATAATAGACTGCCAGTCATCAGACCGAGCAATCAAATTCTGTTATTATAAGCCATTCACCTTATGTTTTGTTTTAGCACCCAAACTAAGAGAAGTGCTAAGTATCTTACAAAGTGCAGAATAGCCCCTCACAGTAAGGAAAGATCTGGCCCCAAGTGCCCACACTGTGGAGGAGAAGCTGGGTTAGGCTCGGTCCTGTGCCCTGCACACTCTTGCCCAGTTACAAACACGGAGGTGAGCCAAGGAGGAGGACCATCACTCAGGGCCAGCCTTTAGGAGGGCAAGCAGTATACCAGCCAGGGTAGAAAATAAAGGTCACCACATGCACCTTGTACCCAAATGGGAGGCAAAGTGGACATAGCAAGAAGTCCAGAACTCAGTAGACCTGCCTCTACATGTGGCTTCCATTCTCTGCTCAAGAGGTCTAAGCAAGTCACATCATCAGCGTGCGCCTGGTTTGTGCAATAAAAATCACCTCCACCTCGTGTGGTAGGTGTGAAAATTAAAAGTGTTGACATCTGCGAAGTACCTAATGCATGCCTGGCACCTGAAAGGTGCCTTTTCCCCTCCCTGTCCCCCCACAGCACAGCCTGTGTTTCTGGACCCTCCTTCCTGATGGCTTCCTCCTGCATGCTCTGCCCTGGCTAGGCAGAGCTTCACTGTCCCCATCAAGTTAGCCTCTTCTCTGTAGCCTGGGCTTCCCTCCTGTGTGTTTTGTCAAATCTTCCATCACCCAGGCTCTCTCTCAAAAATACCTGAGTCAGTCCCCACCCTGACCCTTCTCCTTACCTAGCACAGATGCCCGTGTGGGCATACACTGGTTTCCACTGGTCACTCCTGGATTTAGTGGGGGGGGGGGTGCAGTGTGTGAATGTGTGCAATCATTAGTGACATAGCCACATAGATTTGCATGTATCCTGGGCCTGCCTTGTGTGAGTGTGCATTTCTGTGCCTCCCATGGATGCAGGTGGACTGGGACTACCGCCTTACTTGCTTTTTTCTTTGAACCAAAACAGGATGCCTAACAGAATGCTGGGCTCATTTGCTATAGAGGGACCCATGGGAAAGTTAGAGAAGTAGATGTGTCCAGGTTCCAGGAAAGGCTCTTTATTCCCTCTACACTGAAGAGGACACCAGGAACCCAGGTTACCATACACCTTCCTGTCTTTCCCCCACCCTACATCCTTCTTTCTGAGCGGAGGTTCAGATCAAACAGAGCCCAGGGTGGCGAGGTAAATCACATGTGGCCCTGCTGAGAGTCAGATGCTTATTGACAGGGATGTTGGTGGGGCCGCTGCTCAGCTAGGATGTGCAAGGATGGTCTCGCCCACTTTGGAAAGGTTGAAGTACTCTTTCCCAAAGGTAACCAGACACTGCCCCGGGTTTCCAAAGGCCTCCTTCCCCAAATTCAGCAAGGCAAGAGTTAACTCCTCCCTCTCAAGCTAAGGGCTCCAGTGGAGGTGCTCAGAGCTCTGAAAACACAGAGGAGCAAGTCACTAATTCCGCCTGCAGGACTGCAAAGAAGTCTTCAGAAAAAATGTCTCTGGGATCTTAAAGATGAATAAGAGTGTGCAGGCAGGTGAAGAGAGGGAAAGTTTTGTCAGGCAAAAAATGCAAAATCAAGGAGAAGTGTGATGAATCTTTGACTAAAGATACAGGTTCTGAAGAGTATGGAATGTAGAAATAATTGCAACATAACCAGGGAACTAAACTGGAAAGGGCCATCAATGCTGAGGAAATCTCCGGGGCTACAGAGGTCTCTGTCAGCCTGGGCTATACCCCTAGTCCAGGAGAGGTAAACTGCAAACGTGGACACCCTTGCTCAAAAACTGTCAAGAACACCAAGACTGCAACAGCAGGGTATCAAGCCCAGGACAGGATTCTCATGAGTGCAGGGCCCACGGGGTCCATAAGCTGTATGCCCACGCGGCGGGAAGAGCCCAGGAGCACTGGTCAGAACAGAATTCCGTCTGGGACTTAGAAGATGACAGCTTGAGCCCAAGTGGGCCGCTTGCGGATGGAGAAACAGGAAGCACCTCTGCAAAATTCCCCGGCCTTCCTGGAGATCGGTTCCTTGCCCATGTGAGGTATCAGGTTCCCACTTTCCACTTCAGATGTGCTATTTTCAGAGCGTTCACTCATCAGCTGGATTTATGCAGTACTTTTCCCTTTGTGCACTAATGCCTCAACCGGTGGACCTGACCGCTGTATAAACACACCAGGCAGGTGCCCCAGCAGACCCGAAATCCTGTTCCTGGGAACATGCCGGGAGCCCACCAGGCCCCGTCTCACTCAGCGTCCAACCGTGAGTTAAGTGGGGATCCAAGGAGCTCACTGCAAGGAGTCAGTGGCTTTGGGAAAGACACCAGGTCTCACTGCTAATTCTACCTTCCCAGATAAGAGATAAGCTAAGCTACCAGATGGGAGTAAGAGTGAACAGGGAACTAACCGTGCTTCTAATGCAAATAGAGGCCTAAAGCAAAAGCACCTTTTCTTGGGGTTAATAGAATGATTTGGATAAAAGTTTAGAAGCATTTCACCGCAACCTCTGTCCCCTGCAACCTGCCCTCAGTATTTGCATATGTTTTGAATGAGAATTGTCGGAACCATGCAAACTAGACAGCTAAGTGTGTCTTATCAGATGGCAGTAGGGGAATCTTAGAGGGGACCAGAGAGAAGCAGATGTCATGAATGAGGCCCCTGCACGGTCTGCGCCTAAGTGATAGCATCTTCCCCGCCCTGATTGGTAAGTGGCCTTCTCCATTTCTCCCACCCTCAGTGAGAAAAGAAGCCACCTGCCAGGCAGACTCTGTGGGATCTGAAGAAAGATAAAGGAGTCTTTATGTCCCTTCTGGTCCCACTGAAGTCAAGTGTAAGAAGCAAGACAAGAGGGTATCACTAGGTCTAAGAAGAGTTTCCTTCAGTTGATCCATTGTTCTGTTATTCAGTTAATACTCACTGAATACTCATTAAGAGGGCTGGGGATATAGCTCAGTGGAATAAGTGCCTGCCTGGCAAGCACAAGGTCCTGAGTTCAATCCCCAGTACCGCCAAAAAAAAAAAAAAAAAAAAAAAAAAGAATACTCATTAAGGACATCATGTCTTCCCTCAATGCAGTACTCACTCAAGTGCATTTATAATAACACCTATCATTAGAGAAAAAGCCTGAAAGGAAACTTACACAGTACATATTTGCTTATCACATATATATATACTGAAAAAAACCAAACGTACAAATAAAGTTTGTTGTAAAATTTTTTAAAAGATAAGAGTCTAAAAGCCTGGTAATTCTAGGGGATAACTAGTTAACTGCCACAGTTAATTACCACAATTAATTACCACAGCTGACTCCTCAGGCTATGTGTGCCTCCAGGCTCGCCCCATATATCAGTCATGCTCATATAATTCTGTATTTAGATACTGAGCACGCTGGTTTCTAACTAGCTTCCCTTTCACATCACCTTCACTGGCCTCACATTTCTCACTGGCGAATGTGGCTGGCATTTGGATGTACAAGGGTGTCTTTCATGTACGTAGCTCTTGCTCACAAATTGCCAGTGTTATACTCAGATTCCTTGGCAACCTGCAGCTCTCTATCCACTAACATTTCTGCACTTGTCCTGGGCAAACAAGATAGGCAATACCATGCTCAGAACTTTACCAAGTTTCTCCTTCCTGCTGGGCACTGTACTCAGCCCAGGGCAGGCTCAGAAAAGCAGACACAGCTGAGAGCCAAATAAATCCAGCGTCGCACTTTGCTGGCATTTTGTGAAGAAATTAGCCACCCTCTGACCCTTCAGTGTCCAGACTGAAATCTGCATTCGGCTTTCAAAAGACTTTCATACAACCTAGCATTGCCTGCTGCCCTTCACAGCTCACGTCTTCTTCCTGCCTACCTGTAAATTCCAAGTTTATTATAGCAAGCTTCCATTGCTTTTGTACTGGTGAAATATAAACACTTATTTTTTACTAAATTTATTTATCAAGCATTACATAGTTGGTCCGCAGGTTGTGGGTTACCATTAAACTTATCAAGCATTACATGCCCAGTCCTTGGGTAAGCTTTGTATGAGAAATAATAGATAGAGAAGAAACCTCTTCCAATCTACTTGGAAAGAGGGTCTATTTTTCATTTCAAACTGTTAAATATATTCAAAGATTAAAGGATAAGAAAGCCTATGAATGTTTTAGAGAGCAGGTCTTGCGGGGCAGGTGTGATAGGACAGGCTTTCTAGTGTAGCTGACAGCACAATTCAGAGAAACGGCCTCCCACCCAGGACTAGGAAGTGTGTACATCTCCTGTAAGGACAATGACAGTGTGAAGAGCACTGCTGTACTCACCACGGACTCAGCCCCCTGACAGTAATGATGCTGGAAAGAACACTGGAGGAGTGAGGGTGAGATGACACACATGTGCTGACGCACAAGTGTTCAACATTTATCTCCCTTCTTTCTCACAGTGACCCTTGCCATAGGTATTTCAGTTACCATTTTATCTGTGACAGACACAAAGCTCAATGAGATTCAATATTGTTGTAACAGCTAACAAGTGGAAGAGCTGAGATTTGAACCTAGCTCCTGTGAGGGCCAAGACAAGGGGGGTTACAGATTTCCAATGCATTTGGCCCAGTTTTCTTCCCAGTGTCCAAGTTCTTTGACAGATTTGTTTCTTTAGAATCTTCCTTACTCAGCATTTTTAATAAATGTTATTGCTTCTGATTATTTCTCCCACTCGCTTTGGTTTAAAGGGAAGGTCCTCAGTACATACTGTCTAGTTTAAATTCTGTCCTGAAAAGAGTGAGGCCCATTAATGCTCACTTGACTTTGCCCAAGTTCTCTCCTATATCTGGAAAGATCAAGCCCTGTTTGTGGCCTAAAGACTGCAATATATCACAGGCATATCCACCTGCTTAATTCATTTCCTTCAAGGTGTTGAATAGTAGTTTGAGAGAAAAAGAAGCAAGCATGTGCTTGCCTTATTGGAACTGTTATCATCCTCTAGAGTTTTCATCTTTCATCTCTCTCTCTGACATCACTCAAAAATCTTCCCCACTTTTCAGAAAATAGCACACTAAGACATGGTAGGTGCCCCAGACTGTGTTTGACCCTTGTGGCCCTTTAAGTATATTGAATTAATTGCCATCATTCAAAATCTAGAGAGTCAATAAAACAGTGAAAATTTCTCATTTATGTTTGGAAAAGATCTAGAAGATCTAGAAAGATCTACATTTTGAGCCACTAATTATCAGGTGCTTCATGCAGACAGACACATGAGCCCCACCAGGCCATTCTGTAGTGCCATCAAACTCTGCTACCAAGCTCACTGTCTGAGTTAGGGCAAGACTTCTAGGTTCTCTGAGCCTTAGGCTCCTCATAAAAGGCCTCACAGATGCCTGAGTCCTATGGACATTTACAGTGCTAGACTGTTATGATGAGAAACCCACTATGTACACTGACAACTCTCCTTTGGTCAGAATGCAGTGGTGAGATAAAAAGCAAAGCAAAACAAGACAAGACAAAACAAAACAAAAAAACATTCCAAGGATCCAGAACAGCTTTCTCGGGGTCCTCTGTAGCACTGAACTCCCTAAAATTGGAACTTCATCTGTCACTTTTGGGGTTCTTGGATTCAGATTTCATGCTTACTCCTTCTTCCTGACCAAGAGTTCTCTTCTGTTTAGATGAAAAATGACCAGGGTCCACTTCCTTCCAGAGGCACAAGGAATGATAGAAAAACACGGTGAATTAACAAACATTACAGTGAAATATATATATATATCTCCAAGAACAATGGACAAATGTGTTGCAAGTGAAGGGGAATATTTTGGGGAGGATTAATGGCAGTGTGTCTTTTGTTATAGTAAGTTTATATTTAAATCTCATCATATTTTTAGATCATCCCAGGCTGGGGATGTAGCTCAGCAGCATAAGCACTTCCTTGGCAAGGCTGAGGTCATGAGTTCAATTCCTAGTACCAAAAAAAAAAAAGTTCTAGATCATCCCTAACTGATAAATACTTCTGGCCATTTCTGTCAAATGGAACACTGCAGTGTGTTGTCATTCACCTTATTCACTGGATCTGGCACCTCGAAACTTCTAGTTTTTCCCCATAGTCAAAATAACAATGACAGGTAAATATTTTCAATCTATTCAGGACATCGGCGCAGTCACTACAGCACAGCTAAAGAGGCTCACAAAAGAGGACCTCCGAACCACTTCAGAAAGTGGTGAGAACAATGGCGGAAGCATTGTTTGAAGAGAGGGGAAATATTTTGAGTGATTAATGGCAATGTGTCTTTTACTGTAATAAATTTTAAAAATTTAAATATTCACCATAATTTGAGATCGTACTTTATAGTGCCAGGCTCGGAGGGTTATTTAGTTCATCGCTTGCCTCCATACAGACCATCAGCGCCTGCATAGTGTAGACACTTGGGTTTGTTCCTAATTTTTTAAAAAAGAAGGAGAAAAGAAAGAAAGAAGGAAAGGATGGAAGCAGGGAGAAATGGAGGGAGGGAAGAAGAAAGAAATCATTTTGGTAACAAATACATTTTGAAAAATTTACATAATTTAAATCTCAACAATAACACAAAGGCTTACCTGCAATTCATCACAATAGCAAATAAATTCCCTTCGATCTTTGTCTGTATACATACAAGTATTTCACTCTAAAAACAGTTAACATTTCCTGAAAGTCTGTTTCATGGATTTTGTGTCATTAGTGCTGTATCTAAAAGGCATTACCATACCAAGTTTGTCTAGATTCTCTCCTGTGTTAGAAGTTTTATGATCACATACATTGGGTACAGTGTATGACCAACTTTAAGTTTATGAAGGATATAAGGCTTCTGTCTAGACTTTTTTTCTCATATGGATATATACTTCTTTCCAGCACCATATGTTGAAAATATTATCTTTCCTCCATTTTACAGTCTATATGTCTCTGTCAAAGAACAGTTCACTGTATGTGTGTGGGTCTATTTCTGGACTTGCTGTTCTGCTCTGTTGATCTATCTGTCTATTCTTTCACACATACCACGTCAGAATAGTTCTATAGTGAGTGATAAGCTGAATAACATCCTTTGACTTTGTTCTTCTTCAGTATCACGTTGGCTATCCCAGATCTTTTGCCTCTCCATAGAAACTTTAGAATCACAATTCTAGTATCTATATAATAATTTGCTGAGATTTTGATTGCAATTACATCAAATCTATAAATCAACTCGGAAAGACCTGGCATCTTAATATGGAATCCTTCTGTCTATGTATATAGAATATCTCTTCATTTAGACAATCATTTTTTAACCCAAATAAATATGAGTTGAAATCAAAACAGGTACAAACAGAATTGAGCTGGTGCATGTGGGTGGCTTTACCAAGCTTTAGTCAGGCTGATCTCTCTTGTAGACTAGGCCTAATTTTTAGGCCTTGTATTTGGCCTGTCTAATCCTACTGCAGCAAAATTCCTGCTAAGTTAGTTTTGCATGTACCTCCACTTGCTTGGTGTCTGATCTCCTTCTATGGCTCATGGAATCCTCTTAGGTAGATGCTACGGTTTGGATACAGTTTACGAGTGTCCCCAACAGTTTGTGTGCTGAGAGTTTGGTCCTCAGTGTGTTAACGTTGAGAGGTGATATGGAACCATTAAGGGGTGTGGACTAGCAAGAAATGACTAGGTCATTGAGGCCATTGCTGGTCCAGAAAAAACTGATATAATTCTCATGGAACCCTGTTTAGCTCTCACAAGAGGGTTGTTTCAAAAGAGCAAGCCTAGCCCATCCCCTTAGCCTCTCTCTGGCTTCCCATCACCCGCTTGTAGGGGGTCTTGCCATCCTGTCCCTTGCCACGTTGTAATGCAGTCAAGGAAACCCTTATCAAACACCAAACAAAATGGGTCATCATCTTGGATGTTCTACCCCTAAAACTATAAACTAAATAAATCTCTTTTATTTATAAATACACAGTTTCAGGTATGTTGTTGTAATAATAGAAAATAGGCTATCACAATTAGTTTACCAAGAAACTAACACACATATATTTGGTGTCTTCTCTTAGTAATTTTCATTTATTGATTGACAGTCTCATTATGCTCCTTGATTATAAATCTTCAGTTGTCTCTGTTGTATTTACAATTGAACCTTGTCTCTCTCTCCTATTATGATACTCTTTATGCATATTATTGTATTCTTGAATAAAGTCTTCCATACTATTTCCATGTGTCAGAATGGGTTCCTCTTTAATGCAGCCTTACAGGGCACCAGGAGCATGGAAACTTCTGTGAGTCTTTCCAACTCTGAGAATCCAGGGGTTTGGCAAAGGATTGAAGATGACTTTATAATTTTTATAATTTCTGCATAAACTCAAAGGTACACTTGCCTTCTGTTTTCTCATGAATTCTCTCCATGGAGTTGGTGGCACTGATTTTAATGGCTCATGCTTTTACAATTGTAATAGTGATCACCATCATTCATACTTTTTAATGTGAGGACACCTAGATCAAAAGAATGTGATTTATTCTAGGTTGTACAAACAGGAAAAGCCAAAAAAAATGATACTTTGAGATACCACACTGTATCTAGAAGCAATCTTGAAAAATCTCTTTTTGCTAAGTAATTTAAAATATTGCTTTCTATTAAGATAAACACTGATATTTTATGTGCTAGAATTATAAGGTTCTTAAGGATATGAAAATTAAAACACAAGAGAGTTCAGAAAAAGTCTGTTTGTTGGATGCAGATTCCTGGCTTCCCAGAAGAGACTGATGTATTTTCCTTGCTCCTGATAATCTTTAGAGGGAAAAATGAAAAGCAGTATATTAAAAGATTCACTGAAAATGAAAAAATGAAGGCTCAGAACACTACTATTATTATTTTTATTACATTACTCTGTCCATTTTACTGATACTCTTCCTTTAAAAAATTCAAAAGCATACACCATGCTTTGTTTGTTTATATTGGATTTGAGTTCTCTTGCTTAGCCAATAATTACTTGTTGACATCTCATATGCAAACACTGTTAAATCTCGAAGATAAAGTGATAACAATCATAGCAATAACAATAAAAACTGACATTTGTATGTTATTTGCTTAGTCTTATCTCACTTAATCTTCCAGGCAATCCTATAAAGCAGGAACAATTTTTAGCCTCATTTTACTGATAAGGACACTAAAGTCTCAGTCAAGTTAAAGAATTTCACTAAGTCAGGACTCAGGCTTGACAACAAGGCCATCTGATGGCTGACCGAAGGCTTTTTATGGCTCCTTCCTTAACCTTTTCAGCGAGAGGATCAAGTCTGGTCTTCCAGGGCAGGTAGAGCTTGTGTAATTACATTAACTCTGTAACCCCTGTGCCAACATTTCTGAAGAGTCTAAGATTTTACCACGTTTTCATGCTAGTAATTTTGTCTGCTATAGTGTCGTCAGTGCTGGCAGAAGATACAAGACTCCTGGATCAGAGACAAAACTATTTGTCACAGAACAGCAAATAGCATAAGCTTCATATTTGGGTCACTGTCCCTTGCCCACTCCCATGGAATACAGTGGAGAGGAACCAATGAACTTGTCCATGTAGTGGTGTTTCTCAACCTTAAAGAGAGAAACTATAAGCTTGAAGAGACCAATATGTTATGGTCACTGTGTGTGCTGATGAAGGCAGTGACTACACCAAAGTGAGGCCTTACCTTTATTGTTCTAGATAATAAACCAACCCACTGTTTGCTCTGTAGGAAAACACTATTTCTGTATCTCCATCTTCCAAGGCCAGTGTCTATATAAACATCACAGCAAAGATAGTCTACATTAAAGGTAATCAGTTTTTAAAATATGTAAAAACACAAGCGTGCCATAGAGAACTATCTCCTAGCACTCAAAACTCTCAAGACTTACCAATGTTATGTGACTGAACCTGTCACCAAGACCCAGGATGAACAGGGTCTTGAGTGCACATACCTTAACGTAGGGAATGTGGTGGCCTCTTATTCCAACAGAAGCCAGGCACATGGTAGGCACCATATAATCGGCCTTTAGAAACCACCAAGAGCTGATCAATGTTAGGCCCAAGGTGTTGAGCATCAAGGGCTCTCAGAGATGAGGGCGGGGCTGAGAAGTAGAAGCTAGGGGAAGGATTATAAAACAAAAATAAACGGCAAAATGAAAGGCACAAACCAGGATGTCACCTGTGTGTTCCTTTATTTGCTAAATGAGAATAATAGCTCTCTCCTAAGGCTGGGTGAAGCATGAGATCAAGCATGTAAAATTTTCAGCCTAGCTCTTGTTATTACAACAGCTCAGTGCATGCCAACTATAATAACTATAGGATGTTAGATAATATTCATGCTTTAAGTAAATTTAATTTGAAAAAAGTATAAGCTTCCTAAGGAAAGCTGTGATGTTTCACATTATAGCAAGACATCTATGCTTGTTTTACCATTACTGCAGTTACCGTTTTTGTTTTAACTAGCTAATCTACTTGGTGAATTTTCAATAAGACCTGACTTGCAAAAATGTATTTGACACCCAATATTTTACGGCTCATCTAAACGCATGTACTAGGCCAATTTGTGCTGCTATAAAATCACCTGTCCTTATCTCATGCTGTCTGGTGCAGTATAACAGTACACCTCAAACTGTAATGCACAGGGGCTCATTAGGGCAGACTGTGATTCAGTAGGGATGATGCCTGAGAATCTGGACTTGTTAGGTGATGCCACTGGTCCAGAGGTCACACTTTGAGTAGCAGGAGATAGAAGCATAGGACAGTGTCTTTTGTAGATATCAGGCTTCCCTAGAACCTGAGATAGCCAAAGGAGGATACTTTGCACAGCCGTTGTAAGGTTGTCATTAGTGCCTATATTTGGATGGGCACTTTCTTCTTTAGCTCTCACTCAAGGCCTGATGTCTCTTACCACATAATCTTCATCATCTCACAGCACAAAGAGCTGCCTCTAGATCTTCCCCTTGCTCTTCAAAGTCTGTATGTATGATAAAGGCAAGGAGGCACCCTATGATCAGGCAACTGGCACCCTATAATCTTTTCCACTGCTGTGCCCTACTACATGTCCTGCTGGGATGAACAACCCATGCTCTAAGATATGAGCACACTGCTTACGCAGCGTGGAAGAGCTGGGCCCTAGGCCCAGGCACCAACCTGCTATGTGATGCTGAGAAAGCCCCTTTCCTTCTCCGGTCCTTGGCCTCTCATCTGTAACATACAGTTTGATTTAGGCCAGTGGCTTCCAATCCTGATCATCTGGGCAGTTAGATAATAAACAGATCTCAGACTCCGTCCTGACGTTTGAATCAGGGAGAAGGGCCCAGTGCAGAGAGCTTACGCCATGGGGTCTGCAGGAGTTTATGGGGCAGGGAAAACCCAAGACCTGAAATAGGCCTCAGTCACAAAGAGGTGAGGCTAAGAGGCCTAACGATTGTAACACCTCCCTCCTGCTTACATATCGCTCTTCCTCCCCCACCTACACCCAGAAGGCAGGAGAAAAGAGCCTTCTATCACTGTTCCCTCTTCTCTGGGGCCCTGGAGGCTGGGCCGCTTGCCTTCTGTTTACTGTAAACACCAGGAGCTGCTGCTTAGACTTCTACTAAGGCTGTCCCACCTCCTGGGGATTCTGCCGGTCCAACACCACAGCCCCCTCAGCTTCCCCGGCTCCCTCAGTCCCTCTACTGTGACTGTACCTGCAAGCTACAGTCCAGGCCCAGAACCACAGAAGAAGAAGCCACAGAGACTTAGGACCACGCTGTTCTGTCTGAATGGGCACAAGTGCCGGTGCCCTCCCCACACCCTGAAGCCAACCTTCATTGCCTTCCCGCTTCCCCCTTGACCTCGTCCACCCTTCTGTATTAGTCAGAACTTAGTAACAAGTGTAAGATACTCACGCAAACTAGCACTGGGAGAAAAAATACTAAAAACACTAAATAAAAAACTAGTACCTCATAAAATCAGGAAGCACCTTGGGGTCCAGCTGGATTTGGGCACTCAAATGATACACTGTCAAGGCTTGTTTTACTAACACTGTGGTCATTCCCCTGCGACACCAGATTGCTTCTTACAAACTACAGCTCCAACTTTCTATTCTCCCAGTCAAGTAGCCTGTAGAAAAAGAAATTCCAGCTGAGCTACCAGAAAGTATAAAACACACTGCACTTTCTTTCTCTCTCTTCTCTTCTTCAATCCCTTTTTGTATCTCTTTATTCTGAGATAAAATTAGTGTGGTTGCTATCTTCTGTACTCAAAGATCTTACAATCTAATGGAGAAGACACTGGGGCAATTCCAATAAGTACTGCATTCTAGCATCCTGTCCATGGCAAGTAAGCTCAGATGCTGCACGTTTTTACTGGGTTTCTGGTACATGCTGGTTCTGGATTGCTCACTTCTATTTCTGTAACCTGAGCTGGCCCGTGTGTACACAGCGCCCACAGCAGGAAATGCTGCTAGGGTGTAGTTCCTGATGGGGGATTCAACCTAGGCCATTCAAGCCCACATAGCAGTGCCCTAAACAGGACACAGAGGTGCAGGGAACACCAGTGACTCTCTGCTTTTCCAATAAGGGATCCCAGAGCTGGAGGTAAGAGGCAGTGTCAGGCAAAGGAAAGGGAAAGGGGGTGATAGGAATAAATTGTGAGCAACTTTGGGCGTAAGAAACAATGGGTGGGATTTAGGTTGCACTGCATCTGTCTAACATAAAATTGCTAAAATCAAGAGCTTATTTCCTGTGGAGACCACAGAGGCCTTCAGAGAGGCCCACAGTCCCCCAACATTATAAGCAGCAAGTTGTGGGAGTGTGATGGGTACAACTGTAGTGGAGATAGTTGCTGCCCTCCATCAGCTTCTCAAATTCTCCTTCTCAATTCTCCAGTTTGGTGAGACCCTCAGAATAGATCCAGAATCTAAAAGCAACGCCCTAGTGCTGTTACCATGCCAGTCCAAGCCACCTCCCTTGGTCCCAGTGCTATCTTTTCACCATATCTTCAGGTCTTAATCGATGTGTCTCATCTCCATCCACACCTCCCTCTCCACCCCTCCACATGGCCTTAGTCCAGATTTGCTGCTACCCACTAGTCATGTCATCACTCTAAGCTTGTTTCCTCAGCCATAAAATGGCCTGGTAGTAAATCAGCACATGTTTAAGAAGTGCATGTGGTGATGAGCTCCTTCCTGAATCTCATGTCATCCTCACAATGAGCCTGACCGTTAGACAGTTTCACAGCTAAGGACTGACAAAAAGCTTCAGGTACTAAAAAGAAAAGTCCACTAAGTACCCGAGGTGCAGTATTTAAGGAGACCGTACTCTCAGAGGCTGGACCCTGCATTTTACAACCCTGAGGGTGAGGGCCTCCTTAAATATTCCACCGTCGGTGCCCCCTTGCCTCCCATTCCTGCAGCCCCACCACCCACTGTGCAGCCTGTGAGCTCTAGCTGCATTTTACAAGGCAGTCCAGGCTCTTAACTCCTGGGGACACTGTAAAGATTCCAGATGAGCCAGTTCACCAGTTGGCAAAGAACAGTAGTAAGCGAAGTAGAGCTAAAAATCAGTTTGACCCTCTACCCCATTGAACTCCTGTCTTGCAAACAGAACTTCAGAGTCCTTTAGCTCTGAGGGGTCCCAGGAAGATTCTGCAGGGCATCCTTGGTGCTTCCTCCTAACATCAGGACCTCGATGTCCCAATAGTTAGGGGTCAGTGGGGATCCCTCCCTGACTGAGCCAGGTCTTTCACTGATAGCCTTTCCATTAAAACCAGTTCACCTGGCTCCAAATAATACAAACAGTCCCTTCAGGAGCTAGCAATTAGGCAGGATTTCAAGTTTTTTTTTTTTTTGTCCAAATTTTTATTACCTTACATTTAAAACATTTATTACCCTGCTAGTTTCCGGCAGCAGGGCCCAGACATAGAGATATGAGAAAGAACTGCTGAGTCTCCTTAAATTCTTGGCTGAGGGAAGTTTCCGCCTTCCCCTACACTGCTCAGCAGGGTAGGAACCCCCAGGGCATACTGTCAGAAAACTAGACCCCTGCATCTCTCTACTTGGCTGGCCTGGATACCCCAAGAAGATTAGGAATCAGAGCAGATAAAGCAAGCTCTAGCATGTTCTCTATGGACAAGGTTCCATAGCCCAGGGGTCCAGCAGAGGAAAGGAGAATTGCAGTGTACTGAATATTGGCCAGGCCCTTTGGAACATTATTTTACTTAAGCTTCACTTCATAGCCATTTTCCTCATGACTCCGAAGTTACTTTTTTTGAAGTTCTCTCTACTGAAGATAGGATAACCAGGACTTGACTTAAGTCCACTCAGTACAATTTATAAGCCTTGCAACCTTGGGCAACAGGTTTTGTCTCTCTGGACTTGGTTTCCATTTCTGTACAACATGAGTGTTATTAGTATTTACACCACAAAGGTGCTATGAAGTTTAAATAGGAAAGCCCATAAGTATTTGGCACAACACCAGGCACACACCAAAGGTTTGTTGAATGAACAACAAAATGAGTAGAGGCAATGTTGTTCCAGCCCTATTTATGGCCCTGGCATTCCTCTGTAACTTGCAGAACTCATAGTAAGACCAGAGCATGCCAACTTTCCCAGCTAATAATATTATTATCTCCTAGAAAAAATGTTTCTTCATTAAGGGTTCCTCTGACTACTAACAAAAATATTCTTTGGTCAGTGGCTAAGCCATCTGAGAGAGCTTCCAGGGGCCTCCCAGCTAAATGGAGAGGCCTGCTTGACACTGCTTTCAGATTGTTCCCCTCTCGTTACATGTGCCTATTCCTCAGCTCCTGTAAGAAGATGCCCCCAGCCATAGAGTAGTCCTAAAACTAGCTTCCAGGCAGCACGCCCTTGAGCACAGGGCCGGTCTCTGCTTGCCTTCAGCTTGCTGTGCAGTGGCTGGCATCTGAGAGAGGCTCAATAAATATTTGTGAGATAAAGGAAACCAAAAAAGCAGTTGAACATAAATATGCAAAACTCAGTAGTTGTTTAGTGTGTAAGCAGTTATTAGGGCTTTAGATACCTAGATACCTTGCTACCCAGAAAAAACCCATAGGTAGCCCTGGTATCTGTCTCCAGATACTGTCATCTGCTGACCTGGATTTTGCTAAAATATGACTTCCTTGGAGCTATTTGATTGGTTCGCATTGAATTATGCTTGGGAAGGAAACTAGGGAGGCAAGCGCACATTTTATGGGACGGTTGTTTCAGGTTTCCTCTTCCTTGTGCTGGGATAGACACACATGCTAGCTTCTCTCAGAGAACGGAGTGAACCCGTATTTTTCTGAATGAAGATCATATCATTCAAGGAGATTCTATCTGGATTGGTAGGAAGTCCCCTTAAGGGACTGCCCAGGATCAACATGACGCCGTAGGACTGTGCAGCTTTACTGTAAATCTAGCTTCCATGGAAGCAAACGTCTGACTGTCAACTCCTAGGATCCCAGCATCTTTGAATCATGCAGACTCCTCTCCCCAGTGTTGAGCAAGCCCAGGGCTGGCTGTTAATCACTTCTAAAGGAGGACATCCAAAGAGATGTCCATGGTAAATGACAGAGGTGGTAAGCAAGCCTCTGGGTATCAGGCACAAGTAGGTGGTACTATAGAACAAGGGTCCACTGGCACACTTAAAACCTTGAACTCTAGAGTTAGAAAGACCAGGTTTTTAGTATATAATGAAGGTAACAATAATACTCCATTGTGATAAAAATTTAAGGCTAAATGAGCCAAATCCTTTCACTACCTGGAATTTGAGGATACAAATATTGGTGAATATGCCTGTATCTAAATTATCTTGTAATCGGACTTGCTCTCGAGAAGGTCAGGTATCCAGGTGACCAACACAGTGCCTGGCCCATGGTAGATGGTTACCAGTGGCTAACTGAATGCATATCAGATGAGGCAGAGTGGAAATTAACATGTAGCTGTGGTAGTACTGGTTTGTGTTCCTAGCTCCCTAAATAGGTTGAGGTCCTGGAGAGTCCAGATGAACCTTCTGCTTCTGTGTATTCCTACTGCCTTGCACACACTCAACTTCTCTGAGCCTCAGTTTTTCCACCCACAACACAGGGATAGAAACCCTAGTGGGCAGGGTTTGGTGAAGGTGATGTGAGCTAGTGAGCACTTTGCAGGGTGCCTCCGTGCTCTACAAGCCCTGTGATGACAACTGAAAGCGCTATCACACTCACATGATGCAGCCACCTGAATTGATTAGTGGGTAAATGCAGAGAATACTCACCTTTTAGCAAATTCTGATCTCCTGTGCACCAGGACTTGCACTGGGTGCTTTGCTTTGCCTCAAGGTACCGGGTGGCTAAGTAACTCACCCATGAGCAGACAGATACTAAGTGGGAGACCTGAAACTTGAGCCACACATCTGGCACTGCAGCTGCCACAATTGAAGTTCACTATTCAGCTTTCTTAAAGTGGTGTCATGGTTTAGATCTAAAAAGTCCCCCAGGGTGCCATATACTCAGAGATGGAGCTTCCAGAAGGTGATGGGTCATGGGAGCTCTGGCTTCATCAGTGGGTTAAATAATGCATGAGGTCATAATCTGATGGCATTATTGGGAGGTGATGGGAACTCAAAAGGTGGGGCTCAGGTGAGGGGAGAAGGCATGGGGTATGAGCATGGGAGCTGTACTTTGTCCTCAGCCCTTTCCTCTCTTCTTGCTTCCCTTCCCTCCCCTCCCCTCTTCTCTTTGCCTGTTCCCTTTACTCCCCTCCCCTCCCTTCCCCTCCTTTTCCCTTCCCTTCCCTCCCTGTGTTGGTTTGGGGTTATTATGCAAGGTAAAACAATATAAAATACAGGACACATACTTTATATGATTATTCATAAGTCACCCAAAGAATAATATACAAAGAGTGCAGGAAATCTGTCCACACACTAAGACCAAGGAATCCAGCTGAGAGCCTGGATCCCACAACAATGTCCTACATGAGTCCAGCTGAATACCTAGAGCTCATAACAATGCCTCCCACGAATCCAGCTGGAGGTCCAGAGCCCATGACAATGTCTCATGCAAGCCTGTTTCACGGATCTGTGCTAGGAAGGCCCAAAGGTCAGTGGTGGAATCTAGAAAGTCCGTGCCAGCAGGATGAAGGATTTACGCTATCTGGCTGAGGGATCTGCACTAGAGCTGGGAAGCGACACTCAGAAAAACCAGAGCTCCCTCAAAAGGTACCACAGCCATCCTCAGCAATACTGAGGTCCTGAACTCCTCTGATAACCAGAATGGCCAAGTTCCCATCAGGAAAACCAATGCAGCAAGCTTCTCCTGGAGACCAGCAGCACACCATCTTCCCCTCCGGAGCCAGGAAGTGATGCTCAGAGTGAGGACCAGAGCTCCCCTAAAGTGAACAAAAGCCATTCTCAGTGCCAACAAGGTCCCGAGCTCCTTGGAGGATGAAAACAGCTAAGTTCATCAGGAAAGCCAGCATGACGAGCTCCGCCAAAACAACCAACAGCTTCCACC
>PVLD010010721.1:0-69300 GCA_004027595.1 Dinomys branickii | reverse complement strand
AATTCGAAGATATCAATGGATAAAGCAACAACTACTGTTGAGACCATATCACCTTGTCTATAGATTAGTTGTGATTGTACTATTTTCTATGATAATGGGTGTCTGTTTGTCAATATGTTTTTGTACTTTTATGTTTCTAAAATAAAAAAAAAAAAGATGTCATTTTAACTAGCGTGCTTTCGGAAATTAATGTAACACTCTAAGCATAGTCCTCAATTTTGCATATATTCACAGTCACAAAAATTTTGAGTTACATGTAATTAATATACACAAAAGTAAGGTGGTAAAAGTTCAGGTGTTTTATGCCACATTGAATTTCAATTTATTGCACACTGAGGACCAAAAAGCTTGATTCCAGAACATTTACCATGAGTTCAGGGTTTGAGGGACCTAAAATAAAAGCCTCTGTGTGTGTGTGTATGTGTGTGTGTGTGTGTGTGTGAGAGAGAGAGAGAGAGAGATTAAAGGACTAGAAAGGCAGATGAAATAACAGAAAAAAGTCATCATATATAAATTCTTTTAAAATAATGATATCCTTTAAGATGTAATCCACTGATAAGAAATTTAGCATTTCCTACTGCAGTTAAAATTAATAAACTAGCTCTATATGAACATAGGTTCTATATTAACATTATATAAAATGAACATATGGCTAAAAATACATGATATGATGCTTTGAGTGCCTGGACATACTGCACCCATACACTGACACTGAGTCATGGCTAACGGTTATCTAGGGGTAGGTGAGGCAGTGAAGACACTCGAAGAAAGATGGCTTTTCTTTTACTGTTTATTTCCTGTAGTAGAGAACAAAGACAAATGTGGCAAAAAATAAGTTATTCCATGGATAGTGTTTCTTCTATTATTTTCTTTATATATATAATACATACTATACATATATATATATATATATATATATATATATAGCTAGATGAAAAGAGAGAGACAGAGAGAGAGAGATTGAGAGATAGAAAAGCAAATTTAACCTTAGAAACTATTTATACCTTGAGAAAACTGATAGTAATAAAAGTTTGGAGACCTAAAATATACATTATGAAAAGAAGTAATTGGGTTCAGTTTTTAGTGTCCTGCTGATAATACTTAAATAATTTCTGGAGCGACAATGTTTTCTTTAAAAGTGTTCACTATGGTACTCACATCTGCAGGCCTATTGATTGCACCACCTTTTTCCTATTGTGTTAGAAAGTCTTTTGATATTGCTTTTAGTGCTCAATGTTATGCACTGACTCAAAGGTACTTGCTTGACTTTTTTCATTTCTGAGAAAATTGATAACACATTTTTTCATATTTTCTTTCACTCATCATCTGTGCCATTGTACAATGTGAAGTAAACCTAGGCAATAAAAAGATCTTCCTCCAAATTCTTGTTTTGAGAAGAGTGAAGGTTGGTTGGCCTAATTCTGCTTCCTCTGGTTGGCCCTTGACTTCTCTCTTTTTAACAAGTGTTTTATTTTTAATTGCTAAATCATAGTTGGATGTATTTGGGGGATACAATGTGATGCTTTGATATGTATAAATATTTCAAAATTATTAAATCATATTAAGTATATTAGTATATTCATCATTTTACCTACTTATTTTTTGTGATGAGAACATTTAAAATATACTCTTTATCAACTGAAATATGCAACACATTATCATCAGCTACAATCACATGCTATACAATAGATCAGTAAAGTGGATTCTTTCTGTTTAACTGAAACTTTGTGTATTTGATGGGCATTTATCTCCCCTTACCCTCTGGAATTATCATTTTCCTCTCTAGTCCTATCAGTTTCACATTTTGGTTATTACATATAGGTGAAATCATACAAATCATACATGTTCACAGCACATACATACTTTAACAGTGGAATGGTACAGAGAGTTAATATGCCTCTAGGCGCGGATCCATGGAAATTCCTGACGCATTGCACGTATTCTTCAATGTGATGGAATAAGCAAGAACTTTTGGACAAAACCCCCAAATCCCAGGAAACAAAAGCAAAAATAAACGAATTGATTGCAACAAAAATGAAATAGCTTCTTCTCAATAAAAGAAACAACAAAATGAGACATACCTTACAGAATATGAAAAAAAATATTTGCAAACTTCACTTCTGACAAGAGGTTAATATCTAGAAAATATAAGGTGATACAGAAACTCAGCAGGAAAGAAAATAAATGGTTTTAAAGTTGGTGATAGCCAGGCATGGTCACATGGTGGCAGGAGGATCACTGTGAGTTTGAGACCAGCCTGAGTTACAAAGTGAGCTCAAGGCCAGCCTGAACTGTGTAGTGAACCCCTGTCTCAAGAAGACAAAAAAACCTGTGCAACAGACTTACACATTTCTGGAAAAAGGCATCACATGGCCATAAGACAACAGTATAAGAGTTCCAGAAAACTGTTCAGGGTTCCAGAAAACTGTTTGCCAGGGAAACCCTTAACAGACAACCCTCCTTTCTTCCTTTTTGGCATGGAATCATCGTGCTTGCAAATACAATATCATCCAGTAATCAGGGCAAGGAAGGCTGCAAATCAAGCACAGCTGAGCAGTCACTATAGGACCAAAGCCTGGGATGGCATAACCTCTGCCCTGCTTCACATCAAGCTGCCCACCACTGCACTGTTACATGAAAAATATTCGACAATAAAAGATTCATACATTTAAGCTACAATTAACCTGGCCTAACTGTACTGTCTAGAAGAGAGATTAGGGACTCTTGATTTTATATATAATAAAAGTGAGATACTGAACAGGTGAAGGGATAAACTACACCCATGTTTTAATTTCATGCTGTCTGCATTCTATAATTATTATTTTTTAAAGACAGCACAATGAAATGTTTCAGTCATTGTTTACCTATATGCTTGGCCACAGAATGTGGATTTGCAAAGTTCTTTGTAGAATTCAAAGGACACCGAACATAGTGTTCTTAACCTTTCTAAATGGTCTTTGAATCCCAATCTATAGCTTTACTATGTTCTTCAAAATCTCTACCTTGCACATTTTATTACCCGCTCATTGTACCCAAAGAAGTGGTAGGTCCATAGTTGCTTAAATTGGGAGAGGAAATAATACTGAAAAAGAACTACAGTCAACTTACTTTTCCTTTTAGCCAAACCAAAATTTTAAATGTCGTATCTTTGCAGTTCAATTTCTAAACCTTTTTTATACCTGTTGCTAAACATTATTAGCTTTGCTTGCTTTCTAGGTTTCTTGTTTATATTTTTTCTTTTGTTTCTTTTTTTTAACCATTGTTTCCAAAATTATTTTATTACCCCAAAGGGAAATTCCACTTTTAAATAACAGTTCCCTACTCCTCTCTCCCTAACCCTTGGTAATAACCTGCCTTCTTATTATGTAGAAACAATATGAGCCAAAGTTCACATTTTATTGGCAATATTCTACACATTTTCCCTATGTTATGGGATGTGGGACAGTTCCCCTGAGGTAGGGGTTATCGTTGCTCATAATTTACATCCCAAAAGCCTGAGACACACAGTCACGGATCATCTCTGGTTACACTGAGCATACAAGATAGTGTGGAACTGCGGTGCCCTGAGGGTTTTTAGAATTCTTTAAAAGTAAATAAAAGAAAAATAAAACTGAAGACATGAAAATGGGCAGTTATTTACAGTAGGAAAACAGACAAAACGCTAATATAACAAACGGAGTGTCATAATAAATAACTTTCTGCAGGAAAAAATGGGCAAAGAGGAGAATTGGAAAATTCACAAAGAAAGTGTGAACAAATACTTGGTATACATCAGAAAAGATATTCCAATTACACTAGTAATCAAATGAATCCAAGTAAAAGTAGAAATAAATTAACTGTGCCAATTGCCTGTGTAGGAACCCTGAAAGTAACGAATGATGCAGTGCTTGTGAAAATGTGAGAAACGATGACTTAATATACATTTTTGAATAATCAATTGGCAGACAATAAGACAAACTGTCCCTCAGGTCAAAATGATTGCACTAAAAACTGACGTTTCAAACTGGCAATTTATCCTAAAGAAACACATAGACAAATATAAGCCAATATGTCATACAAATAAAGAATGACCACCATCAAGAAATGAACTAATAACAAATGCTGGGGAGGCTTTGGGGAAAAAGGAACCCTTTGCCACTGTTGATGGGAGTGTAGACTGGTGCAACCACTGCGGAAATCAGTGTAGAGATTCCTCAAAAAACTAGGATTACAGGTCCCATTGAACCCAGCTATTCCCCTTCTGGATATCTTTCCAGAAGAATTGAAAACATCATACCACAGCATTATATTGCACCAACGTTCATAGCAGCACAATTTGTCATAGTGAGATATTGAAGACAACCCAAATGCCCATCAACTGAGAAATAGATTTTTAAAATGTGGTCTTTTTATACAATGGAGCACTAATCAGCCATACAGAAGAATAAACTTGAGACTTTTATAGGTAAATGGATGCAACTTGAGACCATACTCATAATGAAGTAAATGAGACTCACATGTGTAAATACCATATTGACTCCCTGGTGTGAAAAACTGAAAGAGAAAATAAGGTCTAAAATGTACAATAGATATTGTGAAATGGAAAGAAATAAAAGGAAAAAAGAATGAGAATGGGTGAAAGGGGAAAGGGCAGCAGGGAAAAGGAAAAAATGCAAGTAGTTATACTAGTAGTGTCTCTTAGTTCATTAAAAAAGAAGGGTTGTGCTAATATCTATTGGAGGAATGGCTATGCCCATATCTTGTACCCTGAGCAACTACTTTAAAGATAACAATATGTTCAACTATTTTTATCCTCCTATTATTCTGTTATGAAATTTTGTTTTACCTTTTTTCCATAAAATAAAATTTTTTAAATTTTAAAATGTAAAATATCATGTACCATTACCAAATGATATTCACTCAAGTGAAAATTAAATTTTAGAGAAAGCATTTAATATAAAGTTTTGTAGCAATTAGATGGAGGTCATCTGTTCAATATATCTAGTCATTAAAAAGTGGGACTTGTACTTAGTACAGTTTAATCATGTTTTTCTAGTAATTTACTTTTATTGAATTTTAATAAGGCACTAGCTCATGACAATTTGAAAATTATTTAGAAATCAAAAACAACAACTGCCTTAGCAAAGAGAGAGAAGTAATGACCTTTAGATGAATAGGTAAAAATAAATCTCAAAATATTGACTGAAAATAGAAAATTTGAAAATTGTATGCAGCATGTTCCAAAAGATTTTATAGACATATGCACACATAGTAAGATGTGCATTGCTTACACAGTAAAATATAGCCAACATACATGATAAAAAGTCTACGTGTGGGAGATGAGCCATGTGTGAGAGTGATACGCCCGTCTCCGAGCAGCACTATCTGAAGAAACAGACTCGCAGGGAGTTAAGAGGGTCAACTGTACCTGCAGTACTTTGCTGCTTTTCGGAAGTATCTCTTTAAATTGTTAATGTTTCTCTTTACACTTTTCTTGTTTCATCTTGAAATATATAACAATAAATCAAAGTTTTCTTTCAAATAAAATATAAAACAGAGGTTGCTAGAAAATTTCGCCATGAGGAGAGAGAGACAGAAAGTAAAAGGGATAATGAAAGAGAGAGAGAGGGAGAGAGAGACCTAAGAGAATATTAGCCGTTTTTAATTATCTGACAAACTTTAACAAGTATCTTGCAGAAGTCATTTATGAAATTGACTATTGTGAGGAACAGCAAAACCTGCTAGGAATGTGGCACACCGTTTACTGAGGCTATGGAAAGGCCGGAAGGAACCTGCCCTAAACTGAGGTCCTGCTAAGCCAGAAGTCTTAGCATGTACACAAAACATATCTACATCACTGTGACTTAGCCAAGATTGAAAGGGAAGATCTGCCTTGTTATTGCTTCATTTTTCTTGTCTTTATCCACACTTTATACTGGTCTCCAAAGTGTCTCCTGGTGAGCTGATGTTTCTAGGAACAGATTTTGAAGTTCACAGGAGAGAAATTTGCTAGCAACAGACGTTAGACAGATGCTTTCTGTCCTTCTTCCTTTTTTTCTCCTTCAGTTTTTTAATTCAAAAGATGGGCAAGAATGATCCTTCTGCCAGCTGTCCCCTCAGCAGGCTCAGACTGAGTGGGTTTCCTTTGTGTCTGAAATCATCCAACACCAGATGTCAACCTGGAGGCTTCCGTCACTATGAATATAACCCAGCACTGAAAGTGACTCTTCGGAAACTGCTTTCAATCCTGCTTCATTAAATTGAATGTGAAGTTAAAAAGATTCTGAACTCCTTGAAAGTATTCTTGCTTTGACCTATGAGAAGTTTGCCATGCTAAAAGAAATGGAATCATAGGAGAAATGTCAAAGATGCTGCTAATCTAGGCAGCTTGAAAATCATTTAACAGTGTAGATATGATTTGCCAGAAACAGGGTCGAAGTTTCCAGAGCAAATGATTCATTGCTGATTACATGATATTAACAGCAGAGATGTTTCTGTGTGTCATTGAACAATAGCATAAGAATAGCAATAAGTATTCTTCATTTTGACTCTGGACCCCTGGGCACTGGTCCTTTTAGACTCTCTTCAGTGGACATCTGAGATATTAGATGGCAGATTTCTCAGAGAAAGAGAGGTTGGTGTTAACTAGATATGACCCAGCACAAGACCTCAGGAGACTGAATTAAAATAGTAAACCCTGGGAAGAGTCAGAGAATCCTCTGGTCATAATCCACAGCCTAAATTAAGATAAACTCTTTTTCAAAATCAAATGTCCAACTGTTAGGTTAGTTTGGAAAAAAAAAAAAGATAACGAGTTGTGTGCATGCATTTAGAAACCTGCCCCACAGAATTTTGCAAGGGCTCATTTCCAGACATAAAGAAAAAAATGAGAGCCATTTTATCAGAAAAAGAAACATGAAATCTGCCTCCGATAAAGTGTTTTAGTTATGTGTGAAACTTTTCTTTCTCCTCTGTCAGGTTTAAGGAATGAAATCTGAGACAAGGCCGAGTTTGTCAGCTATGTCAGGATCAGTAGTTCCTAAACCGTTTTTATGACACCTCAACATATCTCCAAAAAACCTAAAGATTTTCTAATTAATATCACCCCACTATGTTAAAACAGAAATTCAGGAGTGGAGAGTAGTTTGGGGAAATTACAACTCTCACTGGCATCTGTCCTCTCATGGATCTCTCCAGGGCTACTGACACCAACTCTGCGTCAGGGTTAGAAATCGCTTCTGTTATGCAGTAGTTGCAAAACCTCCCAAACCTTCGGTGCCTACAGTTTCTTCCTTTTTTTTCCTGTAGTTTCTTACCAAGAAAATGGGAAATAATATGAAGTTGTGCGTCAGTGTCTATGAGGGTTTTCGGAGCCTCTTTTTCTATCAAAATCCTCAAATGCTCAATTTCCTTATATAAACAAATCAACACACTATTTGCATATAATCTATGCACAGCCTCATATATATGACTTAGCTCATCTCTAGGTTGCTCATAATACCTAACACAGTGTAAATAGTTGTTATGCAGTATTGTTAAGGGAATTATAACAACAAAAATTTCTGTGTACATTCAGTACAAATGCAACATTTATTCCCAGATATTTTCAGTCTACATATATGGAAAGCTCAGGGCTGGGGATATAGCTCAGTGGAATAAGCGCTTGCCTAGCAAGCGCAGAGTCCTGAGTTCGATCCCCAGTACCGCAAAAAAAAAAAAAAAAAATGGAAAGCTCACTTTTATACTTTCCTATTTTGACAAGCAAAATCTTTAACTTACATCAAGTATATAATTCCTATTCTAAGTAACGTAAATGTTATTATTTTATTTAATAAGGTCGTTGTTCCAGCTAAAAGATTTTTACAGCAATTATGACATTAACAAAATCAAAACAATTGCTGATCTTAAAATTTCATAAACATCTACATAAATTTTAATAGAGATATTGTTGTACATTTTAAAACAAGAGGGGCTGGGGATATAGCTCAGTGGAATAAGCGCTTGCCTAGCAAGCGCAGGGTCCTGAGTTTGATCCCCAGTACCGCAAAAAAAAAAAAAAAAAAATACATTTTAAAACAAGACAGAGTATTCAATGATTACAGATTTGGTCCATATATTTTGTCCTTATTTTTTTTTGTTTCTCTAAATTTCACTTTTGTAATAGAAAATATAATTTTATAAGGAAATAAATGATGTTACATTTTTAGAGTTTGGTGACGTCCCTCCAAAGATGCTTTAATCAAAGTCTCTTTAATGGGATGGATGTTGACCTATTAGAGGGATAACTTCCAACCTGTGTACCTAAACTTGAACCTTTAAGAAAAAATCCCCAGCTACTTCTAAAATTGAAATTTGTTCCACACCCCAGTAGATTTCTCACTTTGTTAACTGTAACTGCTTTGATTCTTCCTTTGTGTTAGAAGCATCTGCAAGTGTATTGCGAACACTAGAAATTAATCTGAACAGCGGCACATGTTTTACACTGTGTACAACAGCCTACTCGCTTTATTTACTCCATGTTCAAAGTACTGAAGCATCAGAGGAGCTTACAGGTGGCGTAAGAGGGGAGATACAAAATTCGGTTTATCTTTAAAAGAAACCAGAGTTATTTTATAAAACAGATTTTTTAAGTCATTCATCAATCTCTTTTAATCAAAAACTCTTAAGATGGAGGTAAGAATGAAGGACAGACCTGCATTGTTCAATAAGCCTAACTAGTTACTTTAGCAATTTTATAAACAGTTAATTATTGGTTGGCCAGATTTGGACAGAGAACTCGGCGAGAAAGTACACTGAGATTTAGTAAACGTATGTAACCTTATTTTGTATAATGTGTGCTAAATCATTGTGTATACACATATACCATACCTTTAAAAGTTCTAAATATTTGACATATTATGGATCTATATTACCAGATCATGACCATCTTGAGTAACTCAGAATGTTTGCAATCTTTCTAAGCAAAATATTCAAAATGTTAAAATCTTATTCAAAATGTTAAAATCTTCACAAATTTGCATTAGGAGAGTCTCTGTTAAAAGGTTTTCATATTCAAAGTAAGAAGAAAGATTTCCTGCTGCTTTCTGTCTTTTGGACATATGCCTATTTTCTTTGCAATATGAACCTTTAGTATGTAAAAAAAATGTAACTTTGTTCTGCTATTGTGTATGTACATGTGTACAATTGTTTAAAACTCTGTGTTGGAAATGTTACTTTGTTGGTAATAAATACATATCTCATTCAAAAAATTTTCATTTATTTCATCCAATATGTGGGTAGGAAGAGTAATTCTTTAAAAGTCCCTTAGAAGATTTTTTGTTTTAGCCTGTGGGCTTCCAGTAACAAATATAAAGAGGTTGTATTAATCAGCTTCTCATCACTAAGACACAGAAGGAGAGGTCTGATTTGCATGTACTTTGAATCCTCACTTAATTTGGCTCCAAAACAGAAATCATGGAAGAACAACAGAAGGGAGCACACCTGTGGAGGTCATGGCAGCTAGGAAAAGGCAGGGTGAGGGTGTCGGGAAAAAGGAAGAGGAACAGCAGACCCCAAGGCCACTCCTCCAGGACGCACGCAGACGCACCTAGAAATGGTCCACCAATCCCAGGCTGGATCCCAAAGCCAATCAGACTGAAACTGTGCCCTACCCGCCACGGAGGTTTCCTGGCAGAACAGCCTGCCCTCCTTTCTCCTTGCAGTTAGGCCAATTCTGAAGTTGAGAAGTGCTTGAAAAGTGGTTTTTGGGGAATGGAAAGTGACTCTTTAGTAAGGAGTAGGTTCCTGGTGGTCGGGAATAAATGAATGTTCAGTTATTTCTATGCCAATTGTTCAAATAAACTTCTACTCTATAACATTAAACTGCTATAAACGCACACCTTGCTCTAACTTCGCTTTAATTCTGGCTAAAAAGTTTTCTTTCAGTCAGGTTATAGACACTAGTGCTATTCGGAGTGACTGATATAATAATGGAAATATTCACATATTTTTCAAATCCCTCTCAAAGTAAATATACATTCTGATTTTTACTCTAAAAGCATGTAATTTTCACGTGTATTTGGAAACAAATGTAAAATAAAACTCAAAACAAAAACTGTCTCCACTGAGGGAGAGAGGTGTAATGAAAATACACTGTGCTTATTTCCTGCATTTAGTTTTTACCCTAAAAACAACTGAACCCAGGCAGAGGA
Organism: Dinomys branickii; assembly: GCA_004027595.1. Taxonomy (NCBI): domain Eukaryota; kingdom Metazoa; phylum Chordata; class Mammalia; order Rodentia; family Dinomyidae; genus Dinomys; species Dinomys branickii. Next base: position 59,131 of record PVLD010010721.1, on the reverse strand, counting down.
CCCACTGGACTGCATCTCCCTACACAGCAGAATCTGAGCGTGCATGATCTGTACTCATGATTCAAGCGAGGAATATTTATTTGTAATCATCATGTTTAAAATTTTATCTTCATTAAACTCAAAAGACGATCTTTTGAAGGATTCATTATCTACCCAAAAGAATTCCACGGTGATATCATCATTTCAAAAGCTGTGACTGTTCTTTAACTAAGCAAAAATATTTCCAAGATTTAAATTTTAACATTAAAATAATCTATCAGTGCACATTCCACCAGAACTCCAGATGGTAATCCAGGGTGCTCAGGTAAAACAGCTTTCATTGTCCTACCTTGAATGTGCTTCTAAGATAAAAGATTGGTTCTTAATTACAAGGAAATTTATTAGGCCATGAAAAAGGACCTTTATCTGTATGATGATTCAGATTTGCAGCTGTTCCAAGTCAATAATTTAAAAACTCAAATCAAACTTTTAAAAAATCTTTAGTTCAAATGGACACTGCTTTGCTGAATTTCTCTTGTGAACTCTAAATTTAGAGTCGGAGAAACCTGAGAGAAGGCAAAAGTGAATGGAAATTCCTTGCCAAGTCACTTTAATTGGGTATTGGTGACCATTCAGGAAAAGAGAGACCACAGAGAGTGCCCCATAGCTTCAAGGCAACAGAGGAAAGGAGCGGATCAAAGGAAATTAATGTTTCTTCTTTTGATAAAACACTGCCCCAAACCAATGACCTCTTGTGTTTCAATTTATTTAGTATTCTTTTTAATGCAGTATATTCAAAGAGTTCTTTCATTCTCGGGGAAATTCAGAAAAAGAATCATATTTAATTAACCAGCCAAATGAATGAAAATTTCATTTGAAGTAAAGTATTTTTGAAATGTTTGGCTTAGCCCCATAATATAGTGCCCAAAGTGGCTTCAGATTTTTATTCCTAAATGGCTTTTCATATTCAATTAAATTCTCTAGCTTCAAAGCTACTTAAGAAGCATTCTGGGCCAAAGATATTTCAGTTACCTTTAAGGCCTCTAGGGACCACCCCTCCAAAAAAACAGGTCATTTATTCTGGCAACTCATAAATGTCATTGCAAACATACCCTGAAGGTTCATGCATCACACACAGGCTGAGCGAGCCTCTGATTGGAAGTAGAATGGATAGTAATAATGCCTGAATATGTTCCATATTTTTGCATACTCTGTAGTCTCCAGTATCAGTTTGTCTTTGCTGTTCCAGCACTAGAAATTATTAAAGTATATTAAGGATAGGACTGAGATTCATATTTCAAATATTTCTGCCAGTCTCCCACGTAAGAACAAAAACAGTAAATGTTCACTGATACTGATAATTCCCACCACTGCTGACAAGTTTCACTGTTTTTTTTTTTCCTTTTTCCCAGCTGAAAAAATATTTACTGTTGAACATCTGGCTGAAAGTCCAAAAGTATCAGGGTACCATCTGAAGTGGACTTTTTGAGGAAAAGTAACATGGAGTATTACACCGTTTCCCAGAAGTACTGTTAACTCTCACAAAATCCGGAATATCATAAAAAGCAATGAGCAGAATAAAAGACTTTGCTGAGTATCACAAGTTTATTGTCACATTGATATCGAAATGTGTCAAAGTAGGAGGTTCAAGTTAGAACCCTGTGACATACACACTGATGGATCTAGGAGTGAAGGTACCACACTGGTACTGACTTACACCCGGATCAAGCAAGGAACCAACAGGCAAAACTCTTAACTTAGGAAACGAATGCTCTCCCCCAGCTGGGTCTGTGCTTCATTTGAGGACCAGGCGAAAAGTACATTGTTTCTCTTACTGAATCATCTGGAGAGATACTCATGGTCTTCGCCACCTGGGATTGAGTTCAGTGAAATTTTTTGCCCAAAATGTGTGGGGGTGAAAGGAATCATTTCAAACACAGTTCAGCATTGAGAGGCCTAGCAGAAAATTAGACTGAATTTGTGCAAGATATACAAACAAGTCTCCACAAACCAGTGTCTTATCTTTGGAGTTACTCCAAAAATTCACCTCCAAGCTGACAAACCACCTAGAAACTCACCTATGAAGAAATAAGACTGGGTCATATAGATTTCACCAGAAATCCTTTGTGGTAATTGTATTAACATATTTCAGAAACAAACATCAAAAATGTTACTGATTTTGTAAAGCTGCACAAAAGTAAGACTCCGATGGTGTAGTAATGTGAATCTGGTATGGTAGGGACTGTATCTGAGGCCTAGAGAGAGCAGGAGGAGAGGCAGACATGACCGGTGCATGGTATGTGCATGTGTCATGAAATCTGTAATTTATGGAATTAATGCAGGGTAGTAAAAAATTATGGCTTAAACTTAAATATATCCAGTTGATATCATGGTCTGAACTAAAGCAGAAATAATTTTGTCCAAATTTCTCTCCTATGTAGAGTATGAAACTGATAGGGAAGGGGGAACGTTGGCAAAGATCTGAAAATCGTGCTCAGGGTCATAACAGACCAAGCTGGTGTGTTCATTCTCCTTCAGTTTCCCCCCTTTTCACCTTCTTTCTCCCTTTTTCTCTCTTCATAACAGTTTGACAAATATTCTCATTATTCCAATGAACAGGAAAAATAAGTTTTCCAGATATGCACATTCTGATACTGCTTCATTGAAGTATTTTAACACTTTCTATGAAAACAACCATTTTGAATGGTCAGAAAGAGTGATAATCATTATTCAGAGTGATGATAACTTTCTTATTTAGTGAGTAAAAAATTGCACTTGTTCTTTTCTTAGCTAGGAGTTTCCTTTCTTATTTTATAAAAGCAGCAAGTAAACTTCTCTCCTGCTTATTGTTTGGGCTTGGGTTGCAAGCTCTTCTGAGAGAGCATTTGGACGTACGCCTGAGACATTCACATGTGATCATCCTTCCTCTGCACATCCCATAGGTTCACATCCAAACAGCAGAACAGCAGCAGGCTGATCCATGTCCTATTTTATTGATAGCATGGACTCCTACATCCAATTTTCCCTGGTGAATTCTGCCTGAAACCAAGCATTCCCACACAGTGTTCACATTTCCATTTTCAAAATGAGCAATGAATGAACTATTAGTAACAGAACCAAAGAACTGAGAACACCATTCACCTCCCAAGTATAACAAAACCAAAAGCAAACAAACCAACAGAGGTTCCAGTGGGTGGATAAGAGTTACCAACATCCCACTAGCTCACCACTCCCTATTCCCTTGTGTCTCCTGCTATTCAGAGACCTCTTTGCACTGTCATAAATTAGTTTGACAAATTATTCCTCCTGCCAGATGTTTTCATTATCAATCTTTCTGAGCAAAGGGAGCTTGGAGCAAAGAGAGCTTTGTCTACATAGGAAGAGAGTCATTGCTTTTAGGACCTAAGAAGGGCACTTTCATCAGAGTGCAGGGTGGAGTGCACCAGGCGCTGGATCTCTCAGAGCTTATTCCCATTTGTCACTGTGCCATCTCTGTGTGGCATCGCTGCCCTGTCCTTTCCCTACCCTCGGCAGTCCCATTTCTGCTCTCCAGGAGGGGGCTCAGCTAGAATCGCATCCTGTTTTGCAGACACCTACCATTCAACATTTTGTGGATGTATTTTTCTTTTATTTTGGGGTAATCTTATCACAATGACTAAACCAAGACGTTTCAATCTCATATAGTGTCACTATATGCTTGCAATCCCCTCAGTGAAATTATTAAGATTTATTTTCCATCCTATAAGAAATGACCATCAAGTACACCTATTTAGCAAAGTTTTCAAGAAGGTGTTGCCACAAATATTGGAAAATTAATAGGACTCCTCACTGTAATTCCAGCCGTACTTTCTCCAGTCCATTCTTCGCACTGCAGCTAGAATCTTCTTTTCAAAGCTGGTCTGAGTGCAGAATGGACCCCGGCCTTCATCTGCATAATTAACCGTGTTTCATAAGGTTAATATCTTTAGTGTGATATTCAGCATCCTTCACAACTTGGGCTTTGCAGTGCACAGGAGGAACTTGATCTTCCATTGCACCATTTACCTCCCTTTCAATCTGCACATCAAGCACCTAAGTTACTTTTAGTTTATCTGCTGGGTGCTTCCCGGTTTTAATACATGCAGACCCCTTTTCCTGTAAATTTGTTTATCCTTGCCTCTTCTCCTTTGAGGACCTCTTTTTTTCTATGTCTTCTCCCATCTGCCAGTGCTTTAGAGGGCCCCTGGTCCTCCAAGGCTAAGCTAACTTCCCAGAGTCCTGACACTTCTTTGATCAAGTCCCCAGTCAATTCCACTGGAATGACCTATAATACTTTTCTCCTGTAGTCGCTGAGTAAACTTCTTCAGGGTAAACAGTGAATCCTGTGAGTCATTACAGTTCCAGCATGCAGTACCGATATGGCAAAACGTATCACTTATGAAGTGAAGAGCGCACCACTGTGAAATGACAGCCTTCCTTCACACCCTGCTGGCAGCAGTGGTGATTAAGACCCTTAATCTGAAGGGTTTTGCAATTTAGGTAAAATGATGACCATATACCTTTAAAAAGTCATTAATAAAAGCAATGAAGTGTGTGAATATTGATATATTATAGTATTAGTAGCCAAATCATGATTGTATTATCTGGTAAGAAAAGGACATCACAACCTGCATCTGCAGTGGGGAGGAGGTATCAGGAAGGTGAGATTCAGGCTAAACTATGAAAGATTAGGCTACTTTAATGGAAATGGACACAGGGAAGAATTGATGGATTCAAGGAAGGAAAGGACTGGGTGCAAAAGCGTATATGTAAAGCATTACTATATGCTCTGTTTTTACTTTTTTTTTGGTACTGGGAATCGATCTCAGGACCTTGCACTTAGCAGGCAGGCACTTGTGCCACTGAGCTATATCCTCAGCCCTAATATATGTTTTATATAAACAATAATTGTTCAGCTAAATCTAGAAGGGAGAAAGGAGAGAATTATGTGACACACCAATTCATTCCAACAACACATGTGCAGTGCATTATGCCCCAGGCATTAATCTCAGCACTTGTGATATGTCAACAAACAAAAGTCCATAAGCACTGCTCTTATGGAGTTCTTCCTTCAGAACAGAGATAAAAAATAATTATATATAGATCTGCATTTCCTTATTTTCAAAATCGAGTCCAAAAAAGGTCCAAACAATTAGAAAGTTCTTAATTTTAGCAGACTTGACATGAACTGAACCAACACATAGGTATGTGTAGCCTTTATTCTGTACAAATCCTATGTTTTATGTCAGGAAACCAATAAATTTGAACACAACTCACTGAAATGTACTATGTGGTCCTGGTGGCAAATCTCTCGCACACGTGCTTCCGTGGGCTGTTCATATCACTGAAAGCTCTCAAAGGTTCCCCATCACCAATAAGTTGTATATATACTGCATTCTCTTCTAACCTGTGGGAGCACACATCTGAACCAAAGGCTTTGGCTAAGAATTATATACCTCAAATATTCTTAAGGACAACACCAAGTGGGATAAAAAAAAAAATAGTGGAACACAATCAGGAAAATCTGAGGATGGGGAAGCAGGCAGAGTGGGTAGGATGAGGTGCTAGGCTGGTGCAGCATCAGATGGGATAGTCAGGTTGCCATGATGGAAAGGAGGGAGTTAGCATCTTCACCTACAAGGCAAAGGAGGGACACAAGCCAAGGCCAGAGTGTGAGGGTGTCAGCAGCAGTAACAGGTCAAGGACGTGGGAGCAGCAGAGACACAGACAAGAAGAGTAAGAAAGGCCAAATCATGCAGACCTCGCGGCCGCTTCAGGGTTTTGAGTGAAGGGCTGATGTGATCTGACTTATATTTTAGACACATCTTTCCTGCTTCTGTGTTGAAAATAAATTGTACAAAAGCACTAGTAGGTTCATGGAGTCCTAGTAAGAGGGATTTGCCAAAATCCACACATATGAGATGATGGTGCAGCAGGGCAAGGCCATGGGGCAAGGGAAAATGTTGACAGAGTCCAGATAAATGTAGAAGATACGGACAGTGAGATCTTCAGCAAATGCAATGTAGGTATGAGAAGCTCAGTAGTTTGGGGCCTAAACCATTGGAAGGATGGAGATGCCACCATCTGAAATCGGGGAAACAAAGGTACAACCAACTTGGAGGATACAACAAGTGGTTTCCCCTATGTTCAGTTCATGGTGTCTATTGGACTTCTAAGAGGAGAGATAGTGTAGAGTTCAGAAGTCAAAGGCAACCTGGATATAAATTTGAGGATTATTAGCAAAGTATTTCCATTTAAAGCAATGTGATTGAACTGTGCCTTTAAGAAAGCAGACATGCAAAGACAGCCAGGAATTTAACCCAGCTAAAAACCCAAAGATAAATACAGGGGAAATTTCTGAGAGTTGTACACACATATGCTTTAATTTAAATGTTCACTCCTGCTACAAAGCCTTCCCAAAATGCACCTAGCACTCAACTCAAGATACTGTGAATGAGTCCAGCACTTCCTACACATGAGCTGAGAGGTACAAACAGGATATGAATACAGGTTTCCTCGCTCTTAAAGTATTGGTTGAGAATGGAAGGAAGAATTTCCTAGAGTAGTGTAGCTATCCAACACTGAATGCATTCCTAGCAGGATTCAAGTCAACACTAAAAGCATGTCATTCAGAGCTAATTTTGATTCCCATAGAGATGAAAGAAATGTAATAAATACTTTTCATTTCTATTATAATAACCATCAATTATGATAACAATGGTGCTTGCTGTTGAGGCTGGGCAGCCTTAAAAACATTCCAGGCAGTGTTCCAAGTGTGCCATGCTTGTTAACTTCTAGGTCCCACAGCATATAAATAAGTAAAATCAGGAACAGATAAAAATATCTCTTGTCATGTAGGTGTGAGTTCAAATGTAACTTTGAACTCTAGGATTTTGACTTCAGACCCCAAGCACTTCACCATCACACTCAACTTCTTAGTACACATAGATGTTGTTTGGGATCCAGTCGCTGCAGTGCATTCTATTTTTTTTTTTTTTTTTTTTTTTTTTTTGCGGTACTGGGGATCGAACTCAGGACCCTGCTCTTGCTAGGCAGGCGCTTATTCCACTGAGCTATATCCCCAGCCCCTACAGTGCGTTCTAAATGGTGACCTGGTTCTCCAGGGCAATAAAATGTTTAAACAAACAACTAACATAATACCCGGGATTCGTGTCAGAGCACACTGACTTGGACTTACTCTCTTCCTGTCTCTAGTCATGCATCTCTCAGCAAACAACGACATTGAACGTGATTGCCCTGTGTGAGCTAGGGTCACAATGACACCTCCTTCAATCTACTTGTGAAAAATTAGGGCTATAACATTCTTTAAATTGCAAAAAGCACAAATACAGGTATCTTCTAGCACCTGGCATAAGGGAAGAAACTCTGGGAAGAAAAGGTCTTGTTGCACTGACCTGGCCCCACTCTCTGGGGATGGTGCTACATGCAGTTCTAGCCGAGAAAAACCTCACCTTGTAGTTTTCCCCAGAGGCCAGGTCTCGGTTCCTTGTTCATGTCCCTTTCCTCTCCCTTTATTTTTCCACAATACATTCTCTCTTTTTTCATTATAATTGTCACCTAAAATGGACCCAGAAGCCAATTTACCTGCTCTTCCTTTCATTCTTCCACAAATTTATAGGGCGGCTTCCACAACAAGGCCCTGAGCGAGAGCCAGTGGAAGCCCCTGGTGTTAAACAGCTCCTCTGGATTACATTTTATAGTCTTCCAGGGCAACAGGAACACGTGTCTTGGTTACTTTTCTCTTGTTGCTGAGACAAAATACCCAACACCCAAAATGAAGGAAGGAAAGGTTTATTTAGCTTGCAGTTTGTGGAGGTATCAGTCCATACATGGTTGGTTCTAAGGCAGAGTTAGAGGGCTACAGTTCATGGCAGCAGAAGATAGCAAAGTAGCAAGAGCCAAAATGGAGAAATGGTGGGCAAGCAGCCTCTTTCTCTCCCTTACAGTGTAAACAGGCTAACCCCAATGAGGGGTCCTGTCTACTTATATAATCTCCAGGCTCTCCTCTTCCACAGGCTCAGGATGTATACAAAGTAAGCACCCTGGCTTCCTGCTGAGTCACTCAGCCAAACCTCTAGACTCCCCAAGTTGACACAACGTATCAACCATGACAATGATTTTTGAGAAAACAGAACTAACAAGGAACTTCTTGCCATATTAGTAGTCCTCATGAGGCTGATTTTGTGCAGCAGTGAATTTCCTCTTCCTTAACAATTTCATCTAAAGGTACTTCTCTATTTGTTCTAGTTAAGAAGTCACTGCGAAAGCTGTATGCTTTTGCTTCAAGGTATGAGCTGAGAGTAATAATTTCCTCCCATTGAGAGTCAAACTGTTTAACAGGGAGCCATAAGAAGCCACTCTTCTGGGAGAAAAGCTATAAAACTGACTCAGACTGAAAGCCAAGCTCTCACTCTCTACATAAACAATAGCTCAGTTGGTTTCTACAATATTAGCAGGGGCTGGTCTCTCCTGAGAGAAAAGTGTGAAGAAATCAACAATGCCTAACTGTTGTATTTATCCCCCGTGTCGCAGGCGAATAATGTCCCTTGCTTCAATCTTACAACATGGCCTTGAGTTCTGCATTACTTTTCTGCACAGAATTCTATTAGGGAAACTCTGAGATGAAAAGTGAAGGATACAGGATCATGGTCACTGCAGCCTCTTTTGGTATTTGCCCAAGGTGCATTCCACACGTGATGAAAGCCCACTATGCTTTCAGCCATGTAATCTGTTAGAAATGAAATGTTTCTGCCGTGAGCATCATTTCAGATCTCAATGACACTACTATAGTTGCATTACTAAAGAACAATTCATAGAAATAGAAGGGAAAAACTGGGCAAAAACAGATTATTTTCTTTCTAAAATTTGTCAGAAAATAATTAAAAATAGAATAGAGCTCTTTTTTGCTCTCAGTGATACTTTGAAGTAAGCTAATACACTGAGGGGCTTGACTTTCAAAAATACCCCTAAATATGTTTGAGAAAATAAATGATCCAATTATTCCAATCAAAGTTTCATTACACCATCTGGCTCAGTTGGTGATAAGATATAAAAGAATCCTACAAAACAAAACAAAAAATACCTGTGTATGGTAAAATGTAATACTACAAAGAAGAAACTGGGCTACCAAAAATGTACAGGCTCCCTTTCTGTATTTAGGAAAGTTTCTGTATTTATGAAAATTAAAGAAATCAAATCATCAATAATCTGTAAGAAGTTCCTCAGAAAGCCAAGTTCCAACCTCACTAAGGACCAAACAAGTCCTTCCCCAAATACAAGCTCAGCGTACTTTTAAACATGCAAAACATGCTCCAGCATTTACACAAAGGTCTACCAATAAAAGCAAAGGCATGATTTTTTAAAAAATTGGGATTTTTAATGACAATATAGATCCTTTTTGGTTCATTGACATACATGGGTACTCAAAATACATGGTAAATGTTTAAATGATCAAAAATGTACCACAGTCAAAGACACAGTACTATCAGTCCCCTCAGAATGCTCCACCACACTTCAGACATATGTTTTCCATCAGTCATTCCTGCCTCTTTCTAAAGCCACCTTCAAATTCCTTTTTTGTGATCATTTTTACAAGGTATGATCAGAAATATGATGAATGCTGCACCAAATGCCATCCAAAAGAAAGGCAGCAGCTTGTGAAAACACTGTACAGTGTCACCATCCACATTCTGCAATGGGTCTGGTGCTGTGCGACTTCTTGATCTTCCCCCAAGTCAAGATGACCATGTAAGGTAGATGGTTTGAATTGATTTGGGACATCAAGGCAGCCACACACATCCACAACTAAAGACACTCACTGAAGCCTTCCAGAACTGCCTTTGACAGGAAAAAGAATGATGAGATAACTACGTTCAAAGGGAGAGAGAGAGTATTATGTGAGAGATTAATGTCAACGTGTCATTCACTGTAATAAAGTTTTTAAAAACTTAGGCATTCACCATGTTTTGCCTGTACCCCATACCGATTTGGATCTCTAAAAGACTTTAAAATTACTCTCTAGCTCCCCACCACCACATTGTGCCCCACTTTACATTGGTAAATTTCCAAAGAAATATATGGTGGATCACTCATCTCCCAAAAGAGAATCAGTAGCCCTCTTAAATTCTGCTCCATTTTTTTGACATTTTTAAACAGCTATATTGAAATATAGTTGACACAGTGAACTATATATGAAGTATACAGTTTGCTACACCTTAAAAATATACATGCACCAATAAAACCATTATCAAACAAGAGAATGAAAATTACTATTACCCCCAAGGGTCATCTTCATTTTGATTTTTTTCTTTCTCCTAAACTCTGCCTCCTCTATCCCCAGAAACCATGTGTCTGCCTTCAGTCACTACAGATTAGTTTGTAATGTCTAAAACTTTATATAAGTGGAATAATACATTAATATATTTGTCTGACATTTTATACAGCATAGGTTTTGAGATTCATTTATATTGTATGGTTCATTCCTTTTAATTGCTGAGTATAGATGCATTACAATTTATACACTCACCTACTTTAGGATATTTGAGCTTTCCCGAGTTGTTGACTATTTGAAAAGATTGATATAAATTATTTCTGTTCAAAATTTGCATGGACATAACCTGGAGTGAATGACTGAGTCATATGATAGGCATGTGATTCAATTTTCAAGATACTGCAAAGCCATTTGCTAAAGGTCTTGTATCATTTCATATTTCCACCAGTAGTGCATGAGAGTCCCATTTGCTTCACCTTATTATCTATACTTGTCACGCGGCCGTTCTGATAAGTGTGTGCTACAAGTCCAAGTGTGTGCCTGTAGCTTATCTATGGTGAAGTGTAAACATGATTCTCCAGCAGACACACATCTGTGATCATTGACTTGGAAACTTCTGTGGACGCATGAATCTAGCTCCACTGGTGCCTAGCGTCTTCCCTCTGCTGCAAGCCCTCCTGAAAGTCTCTCACTTCTCACACCACCACCACGATCCCCCTGCCTCTCGGCCACTGCTCCCTTTTCCTGCCATTTTCTTGCCTCCCAAAGCAAAGTGCTATAGTTGCTGCCCTTAACTTATTTTAAACATATATCATATTGGTACATGTATATCCACCCAACAGTTTTTAAAACTTGAAGAATATTTCATTTTGCTAAAATTCTTTAATAGAAGTAGCCACTCTCTGATGATAGGCATTTTAGTTATTTGCCTATTTCTGCTATTACACAAATCTTGCTCATGCCTTTTTATGCACATGTAAATTCCCATTAGAAAATACTGCAGATTAATTTGTGATGCCTCATCAGTCTGTCATTTCATGCATGTTTCTCAGAAGTAGAAGTGAAATCCTCAGACTTGATGGCTAGTGTGCCATCACTGAGTGAGGAGAGAAAGTAGCCAGTTGAAGAAAAGTAAGTCCCCAAGCAGGCCCTTAATTCCATCAAGCCTTCACATTGGTTCCTAGAGAGACAGTGTAGTTTGGTTGCAAAGCTTACAGTCAGATCTGTATTTAAAATTCAGCTCTACCTTTGCCGCTTTCAGCAAGCCTCTGTAATATGTTGAGCTTTTCTTTCATATGTCAAATGGGATGATTGGGATAATGTTCAAACAAAGCACTTCTAGTATCACCTGGGAGTAGAACAGTCACAAGAAGTGTTGCTTCTAGTGCTGGGATGAGCATGAAAAACCCCAGTGCAACCAGGCATTTGCCCTTTAGAAGTCAGATTTAGGAAAGTTTGAGGATAATATTCTGAAACGTTGAAGGAAATATTCTGAGATAGAAAGACATATTCAGGAAGTCCAGAGCATTAGTTATTTCCAACTGGTACAGGATCATGTTTCAACCACCATTTACAGTCTGACCCTATCCACCTACAGAAAACATGAATGTGAAGAATTCTACCTGAAACTTATTGAGAGTTTAATAAACATTTACTTCTTTCTTGTATTAGTCAGGTTTTCCATTTCTGGAGAAAATATCTCATAACCACAATTTAATAGAGAAAAGGATTATTTGATTGATGGTTTCAGAGGTTCAGTCCATTATTATCTGACTTCAAAGCACACATCATGGCAGAAAGGCTATGTGGAGGACAGCGGCTCAGATCACGCCAGCCAGGAAACAGAGCCCAAGGGAAGAGTGCAAGAGAGGAAGAACTGGGCACCATATATAAATGCCAAGGCCAGGATACCATGACCCACCTGAAAATACCCTCAAGGGTAAATTTCCCTTCGGTGTCTCTCGAGCCAACCAAGTTGACAATTAAGCTTAACTATATCACTAGACATATTATAAATAAATATTTGCATATAATTTTTATTAGTTGCTCTGTGTTCCATACACAAAATTTTGGTTTGTTGGACATATAAAATTGCATCTTTATGAAAAGAATTTTAACATCTTTCTGGTGGAAATCTCATGATAATTTGTCAACTTCTATTAAAAATCAGTGTATTACCTGGGGTAAAGGAATCATATTTGATCCTGATCTTCCTCTATTCCTATTACAATACTATCAGCTGCCAATTACAGCAGGGCCCAGAAGGAAGGGAAAATATTTTAAATTCTCCACTGTGCAAATATTGCAGGCTTTCAGCCTTCAGTTGAGGAAGATGGCCTGGTGTGGATGAGAAAGAGTGGCTGTAACAAGTAGGGCAACCATGGGAAGAAGGTCCTCGAGTTTGATTCCGTTAAAGTAAAGACTCATTTATATTTGTAGCTCTCGGCATTGTGCCTGAAAGGACACATACTCAAGGAAAAGCTTTTGGAACTGAAATGAGCCTGCGATTGAATCCTATCAGAACAAAGATCCTAGTTTTAATGTCATTTTCTCTTCTTGCCTTTTTCTTTATGGTCTGTAGAGGGCCAAGGAAAACTGAACAAGAGATAGAAAAGAGCAGTAATGAGGAGCCCATAAGTGAACTCACAAATACAGTAGACATCAGCGTACTCCACTGCAAGTGCCATATATATTGTCACCTATGAAAGTAGATTACCAGAGAAAACCTGACACCAACCAATCTGTGTTTACACTTGCTCTTCTTCATCATCTAGGTCTTCCGAAATTTAAATCAGCACATATACTACGTAGCCTTCCCTGAAGTGACCCTGAAACTCTCAGGATGAGTTGCTCCCTTCATGGTGGCCAGAGCAATAGAATTAGTAGAAAGTTGCCAGCATGGAAACAAACTGGACAGTTTTCTTCATATCTAACTTAGCTCTTCTAATGTTGTGTGGCTTGTTTCTAGATGTCTCTTCCCAATGACTCATATACTCCTAGATGTGGCTTTTTAGAGGTAGCTGAATCAAGGGTGGGTAAATATGAATTAAGGGTGTGTGATGATTGGATTAGTCCACTGATTAGTTAGCATTTTTCTGTTTGTGCATAATGGGAAACCCCATCCCCAGATGTGGGTGGCACCATTAGGCTTATAGCCTGAATGGAATTAAAGAGAAAAATGGAAGGTAGTCTGCTGCTGCTGCTGCTACTGGCTGCTGATGGCTGCCTTCTCCCTTGCTCTGTCATGGACCGTTTCTCCTCTGTGGTACCCTTTGGCCATGCCACCCTGATTGGAGCCAGCTGACTATGTACTGAAACCTCTATAAAGTATAAGCTAAAATAAACCTTTCTTCCTTTAATCTTGAGTCTAGGGTATGTTGTCTCACCAGTGCAGAAAGTAACTAAGACACAATGCTTGTATTACAATTATTTTATTCTTTCAAGATACCTTGCTTCCATTCCCAGGAACTCATAGACTGTTTCTTGCTTCTTTAATTAGGCATGTTTCTTACTTCAGGGTTTCCTATTATCTCAGCTAACTGACTTTTAATACTTTAATTCTCAAGTTTTTCTTGGCCTTATTCCTGTAAAATTAATCTTTCCTGTTGATGAGTTTTTTACTATAGGAAAGGCTGAGGCAAGTTCCAGGTTGCCACAGAGATAGGACCAGCCCCTAGACATGGCTTCTGGCCAAAGGAATCCAGGTGTTTTCAATAAGAGATGGAATGAACTATGTTTCTCATGTGGAATTCCCAGATAAAAATGAAATTTGGGCTAATGAAGTGAGAAATGACTGCATGCAACAAAGTTAACCAAGCAGTTTTTGCCTCTAAAATTGCTGTTTCTGGTTAAAGAGTCCCTCAGTGTCACATATCTAGATAATCAAATGCTTTTCTAGTTGCTATGAAAATGTTTCTGCAGCCCCTTTCCTAATTTTAACTCACATGACCACAAGAACAGGAATGTAATAGAAAGTTGGCCATTTTCTAGACATTTCAAATTGCAGAGAAAGAAAAGTGGTTTCCAGGCACTTTGGAGATACAACATGTGATTAAATTGGTCTTTAAAGATAAGAACACATTGATTATAAGTATATACTTCATCTCTGTGCTATTATTATGAGAAGTTCATAGCTAAGGGAACTAAAACCTGAGATTAAGTAATTTTCTCCAAATATGATACAATTAATTAATGGCCAACCTCAGAAAAAATAAACAGGTGTCCTAACTGCAAGACTATATTCTCTCATTTCCTTTTCCCTTCCATCACTGTTTTTAAAACATTCCATATTTCTTGTCCTTTAAATATTAAAACAATAACAATATAAAACTTGTAGATTTAAAATTACCATAAGTTCTTTGTGATAATTTCGTGATAAGCTTTTATAAAATGCTGTTATTCCATATAACATGTGGAAAGCTAAACAGAAACATGGCATGCTAATGGCAGATATGGCCCAGACCAAAAGAGAGGCATTAAAGTTCCTTTAACCCAGATCATATAATTTTTAAAGTTACTGAAAGCCAGTTACGAGACAGGTACTGTTCAAAGGGCTTAACACTAACTTTCTGACTCCTCATAGAATGCTGAGGACTAACTGCTGTCATCCTGACATTACATTACACTGCTAGGAATAAGTAGAACTTAGATTTGAAACTAAACAGGACAATACCCCAGTCTGTATATTATCTGTTTAATGCAAGTTTCTTGCTATATATGAAAATAAAATAAGGATCCATATCTTTTTCTCAGAGAGAATGTTTTTCACTTTTAACTTAAATGTTACTATTATTATAAAATATATATAAGCTACTTCCTCAAACTCTACTAAAATGCTGTCTATAACTTGCCTGCCAAGAATAATTTAAAAAAAATTTTTTTTTTTTTTTTGGCACTGGGAATTGAAATCAGGACCTTACACTTGCCAAGCAGGCACTTGTGCCACTGAGCTAGATCACCAACCCCTAAAATGGATATATGAATTAGACTTGATTTTGAGTCACTACTAAATTCAGCCAAAACTGAAATCATTAAAAACACTTAGACTGATTCCTGAATTGGAACAGAAGGCTCTACAGAGAATCCATGTCCTTTGCAGCTCACTTGAAAGAAATAGGTACAAAAAGACTTTCCCTGAACTGGACAAATGCCACTATGACAAACCAACAACCAACATCATATTAAATAGGGAAAATTTTCAAATATTCCCTCTAAAATCAGAAGTAAGGCAAAGATGCCCACTACCATCATGTCTTTTGAACAGTAGCCAGAGCAATCAAGCAAGAAAAAGAAATAAAAAGAATACATAGGAGAAAGGAAGAAGTCAAATTCCATTATTTGCAGATGGCATGGTACTCTACTTAAAAGACACATAGAATTCCACCAAAAACCACTTAAAACTAAAAAAAAAAAATTAGCAATGTAGCAGGATACAAAAATCAATGCACAAAATTTTATAGCATTTGTGTATACCAATAATGAACTCATGGAGGAAAAATTAGGAAAATAATACCATTCACAGTAGCATCAAGAAAAATTAAATACCTAGGAATTAACCTAACCAAGGAAATGAGAAACCTCTACCACAAAAAATACAGTACTCTAGAAAAAGAGATTCGTGAGACATCAGAAAATGAAAAGATGTCCCCTGCCATTAAGTAGAACCAATACTGTCAAAATGGCCACTTTCCCAAAACTGATATATAGATTCAATACAATTCCAATCAAAATAACAATAGAATTTATCAAAGAACTAGGGAAATAAATCCTAATATTCATATGGAACTAGAAGTAAACCAGAGTATCAAATGTAATCCCAGGCCAAAAGGAGCAAAGTAGGAAGCATCACAATACCTAACTTAAAGTATACTGCAAAGCAACAGTGATACAAATGACATGGGATTGACACCAAAATGGACATGCAAATCAATGGAACAAAATAAAGTACATAAAGGCATCTAGACACATTCAGTACTTTGACAAAGGAGCAAAAACTTACATTGGAGAAAAGATAGCCTATTCAACAAATTGTTCTGAGAAAATTGGTTATCTATACCCTGAGCCTCTCACCATATACTAAGCTAAGATCAAAATGAACCAATGATCTAAACATAAAAACAAGAACAATGAAGTTACTGGAAGAGAAAATAGGTAAAACTCTCAAAGTCATAGATGTAAGTTCGGACTTTCCACACAGAACTCCAATTTCATAAGAGATAACAGAAAAATTCAATAAATAGGATTATGTCAAATTATAAAACTTCTGCACAGCAAAGGAAACAATTTGTAGAGTGAAGAGTCAACAGTCCAGAATGGGAAATAATTTGCCAGCTATTCCTTAGGCAGGGGACTAATATCTAAAGTATATAAAGAATTTTAAAAATTAGACCACCTAACATAAAAGACCCAGTTAAAAAATGGGTAAGTCAAATTAATAGACACTTCTGAGAAGTATAAATGACTAACGAACATATGAAAAAATGTTCAGCATGTCCTGCCATTAGAGAAATGCAAATTAAAACAATGCTAAGATTTCATTTTATACCAGAAAGAATACAAATCATGCAAAAATGCTGGCATAGCTACAGGGAAGAAGGAATCCTCCTATATTGTTGGTGGGAATGTAAAGTAGTACAACAGTTGTGGAAATTGGTATGGAGTTTCTCAAAGAACTAAAAATAGAAATCTGATTTGACCCAGCTATCCTCTTTCTATGTATTGTCCCAAAAGAAATAAAGACATCATATTTCAGGGATGTGTACCTACCAGTATGTACATCAGCACAGTTCCAAACAGCTAATTCCTGGAAGCAGGCTGTAAGTTCACCAACAATGAAGGGAAAAGGAAAATGTGGTATTTATATAATAAAGAAATGATCCTCAGATATTTGTAAGGGAATGGATACATTAGGGAAGTATAATGTTAAGTGAAGTATATCAGACAAACAGGCTTAAATACAGTGTGGTACCTTTCACTTGAGCAAGGCAAAGTACAAAGTAAGAGCAAAATGAAGGACTGAGAGAAGGAAACATGCAGATAGATCTTTTGCAAATGGGAAGGGGTCCAAGAAGCGAAGGGCAAGGGAAGAGCGGGGACCAGAAGAGGAAGTAAGAAGATGGAAGCACCGTGTACCTGTACCAGATACCCACAACACATGTAAGCATTGTATGTCGTGAAACTTAATTTAATAAACGAAGAATGAAAACGGTGAAAGGGAATTTAGGAATGGAGGGAGAGAGATGGTTGGGGGTGGGAAGGAGAACAAGAAAGAATCAAGGTATGTTACCACCTGCTCCCTAAAGTGAATGTGAATTTCATATACTACAAACACGTACAAATGAAATAAAATTTTTAAAAAGTTACACTCATCTTTATCAACTGATTTTCAGTTTCTCAGTTCAATAATATGTGGAATTTTACACTGGTCTGATTGGAATTTCAGCCACAAGCTAAAAAACTGGTTTTTCACACTAGGAACCACATTGTTTCTTTGTCCTATTTTTTTAACTTGCAGATTTTAAGTCATTTTAGTTTTCTTTGTGGTGAGTTTTTCAGTATAAACCTGCATAATACTGTTAATCCATGTAACATATTAACATATACAAAAGCTTGGCAAACCAATGGTAAATATAACCTACCTCTATTATGCTTAGAGATCAAATGACTTAGGGAATTACTCAACCAAACCACCATCAATCAATTAATTAGAATACAATTTGCAATATCCTCTGAGAACTTAGATTGTGTACCCATATTTCAGAACTATGGTTCTCATAAATGCTTAAGATATATTCCTTTTTATCTGCTGCAAATCAATGAAAGTCAAATGGGTTTGCAACTATTCCTACCTATGGCAAGCATTTTATTTCAATTTTTAAATTTAGTTATCAATGACAGTGGCCAATATTCTTAAAGAAGAAAAATTTCTCTGACTTACAATTTAATTTTCTCAAAAAAATTTTTCTTTTAGATAATTTGACACCATCTTTAAGGGACAAAACAGACCTGCTATGATTGTTCAGGACCTTAGCAAATAATAATGACATTGGCTTGTAAATCTAACCTGGATTTTACCCATTAAATATTAAATAAAAGAGAATCGAATGTACGATTAATGGAATGAAACTGCATTTTATTGTTAATTATTTGAGTTTATGCTATATATGTTGATAGCCAATTAGTCTGCTCCTCGTCTGTATAAAGTGAATTCATCATCATATAAAGTAGCATTTTACTTCACTTTTTGATATTTTATGAAATAAATGAATTAATCCATAGAGATGTTAAGACTGTGAATTTCTATCGCCAAACATGGTGATCAGAGAAGACACTGCAAATACAACTGTGTTCTTCACCTCCAACACTAGGCTTACCATTTGCTATGACAGGAAAAATAAAACTTTTCAAGTGTCATATCTGAGTTCCTGTCAAGGCTCTGTAACTTCTTTGCTGTGTGACTTCTGACAGGAGCCTAACCTCTCTGCACTGCAGTTCTTATGGTGGATACTTTTACTCTTCTTCCCAGATACACTGCTCGTCTCCACCGTGCACTCATACAGGAGACAGACTGGCAAGGACTCTTGCATCAGACATCCTCACCCACTGGCTTCTGTTTGAATTCAGCTATGGCAAACTGCAGAAGACCAGACGGAAGAAAGTGTAATCAGCTATTTACTCCCTTTCAGGAAAGTCACTGTGGCCGCACCTGTCTCTCGACTGAAGTTCACAACTTTTCTCATTGCAGCCTTTTCAATTAATCTCTCCTGCCAGGGACCTGGGATGATTCCCACTGCTGTCCTTGTCCTTGGCCAAGGGGCATAGTGACAGTTCTGCTGTGCTTAGCTCAGGGGTCTTGCTCACTCCTCTGTGGACTTCTCGTCCTCAAGGCATCTCTGTGGGATCCTTGATTTCACCATTCCTGATTTACCTAATTTAAGGGTGCCTCCCGCTTCCTGATGAAAACCCACCTGCCATGACGGGAGACAAGCGCACCCACCCCACAGGGTTACTGTGAAGAAGGAAAAGATGAACTCTGGCAAAGCTAGGCATTTCCCTGTTACTCATTATATATTTTTCTACTTATAATTCTGCGGTCCAGTTATAAGTTTTCATTGCATAAAAAAATGAATATGTTACATGCTATGGAATGGACTGCCAGATGCCTAGGTTTAAAACTGGGATATTTCTGTACTACAAAGATCCAAAGATTTAAGTAACAAGGTGCTACGGACTCTAGAAAACCCCTATTTTACCATTACTCAGTACTTTGTTTTCCGGTCTCAAACACTGTTAGGTAGATAGATGTATTCTTATTCACACAGGCAGACTGAGCAGGGAAACAGAAAAAAAAGGAAAACTAGTCTATGAGATATATTTTCTCTAAGTATTGGCAGTATTTTACTATAGATCATAATTTACACAAGAAAATTTGCTCATTATAATAAAGAAGTATTATGTGGATGTTTAAGGGTACTATCCTGGCTTTGCAATCCATCTATGTTAGTCATATTTTATTTCAAGCCAAGATAAGCATGTCTGCATCAATTTATCATTTTATAACCAAATAAATATAGAATTTCTTCTTTACATATATTACCTGTTCAGTTTGCTCTGGCTTTGCAAACACAGCTTGCTCATTTATTCTATTTATTGATTCCACGTATGTACAAAATATATTTTAATGTTTAGAGTTTGCCTAGTAGATTTAATAATCACTTTTATTATTTCACAAATCATCTCTTACAGCACCAACTATTCACCCAACACGACTTGGTTATACTACCTCAAGGAACTTATTTTCTATCTTCATTTCAAATATAGGACTGATTGTGATAATTACTGCAAGGAATTATGTTTAACAGACAAGATACTTGAAGAACTCTAAAACCATATATATTGCTTGAACTGGAAAGGAATATTTTTAAAAAGAATTTCATAAGAGATAAATACATGTATTCTCTTTCTAGGTCAATGAGAAAATACATTCCTTCTTTATACTACACTGGCACAATAATAGCTAAATATTCACCATGCCTATTTTTATGCTAAGAATGATACTAAGGACTTTATATATTTAAAATTCACTTTATGTTTCAGCTTTCTCATGCATGAGAAACCATGCAATGTTTAAGTATGCATGTCTGATTTACTTACTTAATATTATAGTATGAAGGTGCATCATTTTGGGAGACAGATCTTTTGCAAATGGGAAGGGATCAAAAGATGGAGGGCAGGGAAAAAGGAAATCAGAGGATTCTGGGAAATGTAGTTACATAGCTGCAACGTGGACCTAATAGTCATGAGATATCTTCAACCACATGCACAAGGGCCATGTCATAAATGATGGCAGAATGACCAGACAGAAAACACTTGGAGCCTCACTTACTTTGTGGAGTAGAAATACCAGAAGCTGTGTGTATGAAATGAAATAAATGTTTATTCAATCACAGCTTTTAAAATAAACAAACAATAGTCTAATTATTATGGTTTATAACTAGATGCCTCCTCAAAGTCTCTTGTGATCACAGACAAGGCTTTTAAACCATGGTGGTACTATAGTTAAATGTAACGCTAGAAGGTGGCCCTGGCTGGAGGGCAGATGACTAGGGCGGGGACCTGTAGGGCACATCTTCCTGCTCATCGTTCCCTTCTATCTCCACCTCCTGGCCACCATGCTGTGAACAGCTGTGACTGCTCTATGCTGCTCTCCAGTCTTCCCTTGGAGCCGGTCAACCGCGGAATGGAACCATGACCCAAAGCAAACAGTTCCTTCATGCTGTAAGAGCTGCACCTGTTGCCCAGGCAATGAGGAAAGTGACTGAGACACTGATGCCTATCAGTATTACCTCTTGAAATGACTTTTACCAATTCATGTTGCATGTTTAAGATCGGAGTGATATTTTCATAGACTTAGATATTTAAGTAGATATCGAGATTGAGTAGAAAATACAGCGAGTCCTCTGTAAACATTGAGGTAGTTTTGGTGTGTGTGTGTGTGTGTGTGTGTGTTATTGTTGGAGAATAAAACAAATGACATAGATGGTTAAACTTAAAACAAATCTTAGCAATGGAGAACAATACAGAGGGAAAAACTTTATGTGCAAGAAAGGTCCAATGTCCATCAATCAAGTTACAAACTAGGATGAGCAAGAAATGTTACTTTGTTTATTTGTATCTTTACCAGGTCAGTTATTGAGCTGGAATGCACCAGCTGAATCATAACAGGAGTTAAATGTTTCATAATCAGTTCAAGGGCATCCCCTTCCACCACCAGTGCCACTGAGACCCCACTCCAAACCCCTAACACTTCAGTGCCTGGCAACTAAAGACAGTATGTGAAGCACAGCAGGCAGCCTCCAGCACTTGCTAGCCAACATCTGTTCTGATAGGTTGGTGCCAGTGTTACAGTTACTAAATATTTACTAATACCCTGGTCTTTATTTAAACTTAATTGTAAACTTAATGATCATAGTTTTTGAGAGGCAAAACATACTACAGTTGACATTACAAAAAGGTGTTACTCTAAGGTTCCTACCTGTCTTAGAGGTTGCACCTAACTGTAGAGCACAACAGCATTGGGCCTGGGGATCTGAGGACCAATATGGGAGACTTTTGTCCTTGTTATCATTTTCTGACTATATGGCAGCCACCAAGACATCATCACAACTGTCGGACTCTTTGGTTACTGATTATTGGTCCCAGAATGTCTCACCTGCCTCCTCTTCACTGCCACCCTTCGTCTGCAGCCTTCAAGGCCTCCGAACTGTTCATGGGAATATGAAGAGCCTCCTGATGCTCCTGCCCAAGACAGGTGTATGCAGAGTTCACTGGTTCAGTCTCACTCCCTCGATCTACAGCAATGCCATCCAGTAAGAACGTGATGAGAGCGGCCACCCATGCAAGCCGCAAACACAACATGCTCATTTTAAAAGTAAAGTGAAACAACTAAAGTTATGTATCTTATTTACTCTGCTATATCCAGATGTTATTACTTCAATACGTAATCAATATAAAAGTTAATGAGCTATTTTATATTCTATATTTGTGGTGAGTTTTCAAGATCTGGTACATATTTTACGCCTTATACTACAATTTGGACACTGCAGGAATTCAAAAACCATACATAGGCAAGTGTCAATACAGAGAACAAAATTTTATATGCAAGGAACTTTACCAGATTGTGAAGACTCACTGAAATAACAGAACATAAAATAATACAGGCAAATGTTGCTTGTGTTCCCCGCCGGCACTAAAAGTAGGAGCTCTCTGGAATTTAGCATATTTTGCATATGCTGAGCGCCCAACTCTCACATTTCCTAAATCCATCCAGGGCTTCTGTACACCTGTTATACCTGACTCTGCATCCCTCAGTCACTGCACAGCATAGCCCACAGTTTGGAAGGTATGGGCCCCTTTCCCACAGACACAGTCACTCTTTTCTTGAAACCTACTATGCAGTCAGGGAGAAGCACATGAGATAAAAGGAAACATGGCAAAAGGCCTCAGTTTTGCAAAACATTTATTTAGTTCTTGCTATAAATCAGAATTCACATAAATGTATCACAACCTCTGTGCCAAAGAAAATTAGACTGACTCTAACTGAACATTTTGGTTCGTCTGAGAAAGCAGCAATTTATGTACCTTTTCCTAGCACTGGCTATACCTACCCATCGCCCTCCCCTTTCACTTTCAAAACTGCCTTGGTTTGGGTACCAAATGATAGAGTCCAATAATTATGGCCTCTCTGTTAGTGCACTGTTCTTCCCATGATGCTGTAAAGTAAGCCATCCCAGTATGTAAGCAGGTCAACTGAGCATAAGAGGAATGCAGCTTGTGTCCATAGTTACAAGTCCCCCCATAAACCATGATCACTCAGTCTATCTGACGGTGAAGTCCACCTTCCTTCTACAGGATCAAGCATAGTAGTAGGTAGTCCTGGGGCCTGTGGCATGGGAAAAATGTTATTTGGAATATTTCCACTTTTATCTTCAACTTCATTACCCTCATTTGTCAGCTGGTAAAAACACAGTCCCTGAACTGTTAGCAGTATATTTGCCTTGTCCCCCAAAGGTGTCCTATGCCAAGAAAATGCTGTTCAGTAGTTCACAAAACAACCAGTAATAACTCTATAAACTTTCAAGCACCAGGTTCACTCAGGAAGAAAATTAAGAGACTTTTGATGACTTCATGCATCATTGATCACTAAAGTTTAGAAGTCAGTAGCTACACACTGCAAAACTGAACAGGCCATTTAAATAAAGGGCCTATAAATAAGCTGCCTACCACCTACCCTGACAGAGCCAGTTGGTTCCCTCAGAAGTAGGCCTAGCAGGGAAGAAATAGATTATAGGTAGCGTAAGAAGATTGGCGAGCGCTGAGTTACCAGTTGGGGCTCTACTCTCTGCACAGATAGTAACAGTAGCCCATGAATAAGAGACTTGCTTATACCCCAAAAAATGCCTTTTCAGTCTGAGTAATAGGGGCTTGCAGGGAGGAAATAGAGCCCCAAAATGGTTAGAGAATATAAGGGAAAACTCTAGGTATAGTAAAGAGCAATTTTAAAAGCTTGAACTCAATATGGACCTGGGAGAACCAAAATGCAGCATCGCTAGATTCAATAATGACAAAGTAAGTAGGAATAATTTTACTTTTATTTCCTTTCCCTGTAGAGGCAAGGAAAGGGGGAATGAGCTCCAGTGAAAGCAACCATGACTGGGTAGGACACAAGAATATGCTCTCCCTAGTAAGGTCCAGGTCAGTACCTCATAACCTTTGAGGAGCCTCCTAGTAAGGGTTAGAAAACAGGAAGGAGACTGATAGGAGGGCTCTTTGGGCTATTAGAGCACTGCAGGATCTGGCAGACCAAAAAAGGAGTGTCCATAAATATTATTGCTGCATATGTGCTCCACCCCTCCCAGTTATATTAAAAACAGCTGCTACCAAGGATCAAACATTTGGGCCATTCTGGGGCTGTGATTTTCAATTCCAGAATGCACCAATATTACATTTGAACAATGCTTTCAAAACCTTAAATCCTTAAATTAAGAGAGGATTTATTCTGCTCTGCCACATTTTTCTTCTCCTTCTGGCATCACCTTTGACCCTGGTTTTGTTCCCTAAGGGCAGGG
Source organism: Dinomys branickii (assembly GCA_004027595.1). NCBI lineage: Eukaryota > Metazoa > Chordata > Mammalia > Rodentia > Dinomyidae > Dinomys > Dinomys branickii. The sequence continues at coordinate 34,717 of PVLD010010721.1, read as the reverse complement.
TTCAAAAACCTATATAATGTGAATGCTTTCTGTTCCAACCCTACACCTCCCCTCCCTGCAGCCTCACAGGTCTGTTGGATTGAAATTTGCTCACAATGATATGCTAGTAAATCAACTGGGCACCAGGGAGCTCTGATTTGTAGCATTTTCTGGTTTTCATAGTAGAAATCCTCCCACCATGGCCTATTTCAAGGACAACTATGTTTAATGAATAGCTTGCAGAATTCCTGAAAACCCCACAGTGAATTTTCTGGAGCTGATGTAGGCAAATCCATCACAGCCCTGGCAAGGGAAGTCTCATGAATCCAATTCTCTACACTGCACAAAAAATATTCCAAATCTTTGAGCAGTCTTACATAAAAACATTGACAAAAAGTAACAGCTGCCTCCGGGTAATCACTCTTTATGTGCCTCACTTTGAGTCCTTTAAAGTAACGGAATTGATTCCCACAAGAATAAAGTGAAGTCATTATGATTACGAGCAGGAAGAAAGGCTTAGGAAGCTAACGTGGAAGCAGAAATTATACAAGAAAAATTCAAACAGGTCTAACTGACTCTAAAATCAATGACTTAATCTTTGCCCTATTCTACATCTTTTATAGTGGATCCAGTTTTCTAGACGGGCTTCCAGGAGCCCTGCTTCCCTCACTTCAGTGCTCTCCTTTCACTCGCTCCTCACCTTCAGTGGGGCCCTCAGTGCCTTCTCCCTTCTTACACATAAAGGTACTGTCAGCCAATGGAAAACAGAGCTGTGTCTCAGATATCTTTATCACCTTATCTACAGCATCCCATATTTGTGCATGGGGGAAAGAGTGGACTGGTGGGAACAGAATCAGTGTCAGAATTCTCAGCATGTCACATTCTGGCATCAAAGCCTCAGGGCTGTGGCCAAGGTGGGTGACAAGAGACTGTGCGGTCTTTGGCAGAAGTTGTGTATAAGACACTGCCAGCACCTCCACTGGGTTTGTGTTTACTTGTTGCAAAGGTGAGGGGAGATGAAAGATATAAGTCAGCATTGCCAGCTTATGTGTGATGTGGGCTTGCTGTCACTTGTATTGCCAGTTCATACACTCTTTAAACTGCAAAACTTTCAAATGGTCATTTCATTGCTTCCCTTTCCCCTACATGATTAAGCATCACCCTTCCAGACTTGAAGCCTGGAAGGCTTGCACTCACCCTCTCTCTCGGTGCTTTCACCTAAAGAAAAGGGTAATCAAAACTAGAACCTAGAAAGCCACATCTAGAGCAATCCATGGGCATGGTTGGCAAAACATTTGATAGGTTCATGAAAACCTAGGAGGGCTGCGATTGGATAGTAATCATCATATCTTTCTTTCTTTCAATATATGGCACAGAATTAGCAAGTTTCTTTCTAAATGACTGTTTTTTATATGCTTCCCTGAATTTGCCACAGTGCTTTGCACACAGAAGACCATCAGCAGTAGTGTCTGAGTGATTCATTGATCTTTAGTTCTGGTAAAAACAGTTGGCGATGGGCGAGAAGGCAGAGTTCAGTTTTTATTAACTTAGAATATTTTATCATCAATGGTAGGCTGATCGTACTTTCTCTAAACACAAAGAGTAGTCCATTATTCCACAGCGCAGAAATCATGTCAGATAGAAGGATCCTAATTTTTTGTGTACTTCAATACTTATTTTATATTCTTATATTAAAACAGCATTTTTTCCTTTAATTTATTAAATTGCAGCTTTCAGAGATAAGTATTCTCAGATATAGCATGCCATCAAGTATCTAATTTCAAATAGCTTAGGATTTAGAACTACCAGTTTCTCATTCTTATGTAAAGAACAATTTTAATACCAAATGATAAGCTATTTTTATTAGAATGCTTTATTTGTTCATTCTTCCCATCAATTTTATAGTCACAAAATGTCAGCAATTTTTCAAGTATTAAAAGCATTTTGTGAAGGAGGAGGAGGAGAAGGAGGTGACAGAGAAGGAGAACAAGAAGGGGAAGGAGAAGGAGAAGACACCCTCATGCATGTCTTTTCCTTCCTAGAGGACTATTGATGAGTGAGGTATTTCATCTCTGCAAACAGAAGAGGCTGGAGTTTCCATTCCTCAACTAGGAACAAAGATGTTTCCTAAGTAGCCATGTCACACTTTACAAAGCTTTCACGTTTTATTCATGGTTTCTATAAAATTAGGTCACACTAATGCAAAAGAACTTAGAACTCAGTTTCCCTTTTTGACGTTTCCTTTCCTCAATCTAGAGGAGGAGAGCCTCACCGGTTGGGTGAAGACATTTCGCTGTCCAAGAGGGTGACCTTTGTCGTTAAGTTGGTGCCTACAACAGGCAGGATGATGGTGCCGAAGATGCCGGCACTTTAGCGACTGAAAGCATATTAGGTTATATTGCAAGAAAGAAATTAGGCGTGCTGAGGTTAAAATAGAGTGATAATTCTGAGTTATCTGGGTGGGCTCAATGTGATCATGCGGTCCGTCAAAGTCAAAGAGGGAGGCTGAGAAGAGACAGAAAAACAAAAGTAATGAAAATAGGCCAGAAGGACACTATGCTGCTGGCTGTAAAGATGGAGAAAAGAGCTACAAGTTGAGGTCTCAAAGCTAGAAAAGGCGAGGAAATGAATCTCTCTTAGAGTCTCCAACAAGAAATACAGACTTGCCAACACCTTTGCTGTAGCCCAGGGAGCAGGTGTCAGACTTCCAACCTCCAAAACTGTAAGATAACATTTTGTTGTTTTAAGCCATGGAACTTGGGACATTTTGCTATAAGACCACATAAAACTACCACAGTGCTAATGAATAGAAAGAGCATGCTCTAAGGCATTGGGAGGACTGCAGTTCAGTCAGGGGCCACCCAGCGAAATCGCCATGGACAGCTGTTCCACAAAGTGCTGAGACTCTGGTGGAACAAATAATTCTGGAGATGGTCCCAGAGCAATGCTTAATACCACAAACTCTACATTTAAAAGAGATGAATGTGGTAAAGATCATGTTATACTCCTTTTGTCACATTTTTTTAAAAAGCAAAACTCAGAAGGTTTCATGTGCCCCTAACTCCTGCTAGAGGAGGCTTGTTACTTCATAATGGGAGAGTATAAGTCAGGCTAATAGAAGAAATAAACTTTATTCATATAAACTAGTCATTTGGAGAAAAAGCAAAACAAATGAATAATGACAAAAACCCTAGTGGAAGCACGCAGTGGTACACATCTACTCAGAAGGCAGGAGAAGGAGGGTCATGAGTTCAAGGCCAGCTGCGGCAATTTAGCAAGACTGTGTCTCAAAATTTTTAAAAAGGCTGCCAGAGTAATTCAATACACCCCCAGGTTTAATTCCTGGTATTACAAAACAAAAAGATGACTATTCTTTTTGGTGATACATGTTTTCATTTTAACAAGATAATTTACATAAATATTATATATAAGAAAAGTTACATGAGTAAGAAATATTATGTAAATAAGAGAAATACCTACAGCCCATGTCCATGTAGGTCGTGGAGCCCAGACCACACATGCACTTGGCACTTCCAGAAGGAGCAAGCACAGAAGGCAGAAAGGCACCAGGTATCACCTGCTCAAGCCCTGAACCTTCTAAGTATAAGTCCAAAGACCACATCCGACTGGGAGGACACGTGCCAATAAAGCAAGGGCCGGGGCAGAGCATGGGAAGAGGCAGGGACAGAGGGAAAATGTACTTTCAGGGGTCAAAACCTAACACTTTCTTCCAAGGGAATCAGTAACGTTGTCAACTCTCATTCTCATATCTCCTGTCTTCAATGTGCTATTGAAATCCAGACCTGTAAATAAAAGACTGCGGCTAGGCCCCTACTGGGTGCATGCACTTGCTGTCTGTGGGTATAGTTTGCCAGGAAGCAGGAGCGCCTGAGGCAAAAACAGAACTACTCTCCCCAGTCATTTTGTGGTCTCCAGAGGGAGGAACTGGTACACCTGCCTAAAGTATCTATACGCAATATAACATCTATGTAAATATGTTTATATAACTATAGTCACCTCTCAGTATTCAACAAGATTGGTTCCAAGACATCCCATAGGCACAAAAATCTGTGGATTTCCAAGTTCTTTACACAATGTAGCATTTGCACAGAACCTGTGTATATGGTCCCATAAATCACCTCTAGATTACACAGTACCTCACATGGTATATACGCCATGTAAACCACTGTAGTGCTGCATTGTTTAGGCAATAATGACAAGGAAACATCTGGGCAAGTTCAAAACAGAAAATTTTTCCAAATATTGTCAATCCACAGTTGGTTAAATTCACAAGTATGGAGCCTGCAAATACAGATAGCCTGGATGAATGATTGATAGATTAGATGAGACGAGATTAATGATTAGACAGACAGACAGATAGGTGATAGGTATTTTTAAAGAACTGACATTGTGAAGTTAGGGAGCTAACAAGTTTATAGGGCAGGCTGGCGAGCTGGAAACTCAGAGAGAGTTTATCTCATAGCCATGAAACCAAATTTCTTCTCTGAATCTCCCGAGGCTTTTAGTTCGTAGAAAGTGGCCCACTGGCATTATGGAGAGTAATCGCCTTTCCTGGAGGTCAGTTGATTATAAATGTAATCATATCGAACAAGATGTTTCCCAGCAACCGCTAGACTGGGCCGGAAGCAACAGCGGACAACATAGCCTGACATGCACCGGGCCATCACAAGAGACTGCAGACCCTGTGCTCCTCCCAGCTGGGAGATAACGATACCCAGCTGCAACAGCAGGGCCCCCAGGCTTCAGGGACAGAGGCCCCGTGAGCCAGAGAGCAGGGACACATGCCGTGCTTGTCTCTGCCCCTTCCAAAGGAGCATGTTGTGAGACAGGGTGTTTTATCTCTCCTGGTTATGCTGAAGCAAATCTACGTTCTCAGTGAGTGCCCAGCATTCCGCCAAAGCATTAGATGCACCTGCTTCTCAGCTTTCCCACAGTAAAATGAAATGAAATAGCTCCCTTTCTTTGTCCATCTTTCATTTTTATTGTAAAAGTCATACATGTTTATTGCAGAATATTTGAAAAAGTGAAAATCACTCTCATAAACCTGCTACCCACGGACAACGCCTAAGACTTTTTGCCTGACTCTCTAAGACCTCTGTTTTCAGCGCCATACTGTTGAAAGGGAATATCAGGCCCGATTCCCAAAAATAACAAAAGTCAAAGCTGTTTGTGTTGTGTAAGGTCTGGGGATTTAACCAATCTGACATTTTCACTGGAGACTTTTTGTTTGCTCTCTCAGATTTAATCCTGCTCCTGTATTTTCTTCTTCAATTTAGGGCACAGCTATCAACCTGCACTACCCCCCTTCAAGCTTTGACCCTGGACACTGTCTTCTCAAGCAGTATTTTCACTCTGAGGCCAGACTCCCAGCCAGAGAAGGGAATTCAGAGTCTAAGAAGGTGTTCGTGCTCCACACCTGCCTAGGCATCTAGGACCAGTCAGCTTACTGAATCACAAATTAGGAAGTTATTCTAGACCCTTCCCTCTCCTGCACTGCTTACAAGTCTCACACTCTCCCTCGCTAGGCCCCAGCCAGTACACACACACACACACACACACACAAGAGAGAGAGAGAGAGAAAGGGAGACAAATGCCAAGTTCTGTTGACTCTACCTCTGTAATATTTCTGGAATGTATCCATTCCCTTACATAGTTTTATGCCAGTCAAAAACACTTCAGCCTCATCATTTTTCACTTGAAATTTTGCAATTGTTTTTTACCTGAGGTCAGGTTGCCTAAAAACAATTGTTGGAACCAGATATTTCTTCGAAGGAAGTTCATTAGAAAGTGCACACAAAAAAATACTTGAAAAGAATTGAAGGAAAATTGTTGACAGAACTTGAACTGCAGCACACATGTAAGAAAAGACCTAGCTCATCCCTCAGTGAATTCTCAAGCTAATATTGTGCTTTGGCATTTTCCCAGCTTCAGAAAGAGGGGCTAACTACAAGGAGGAGCAAATATCTTACTTTGGGCTGTCCCTTGTCCTGAGGCAGCACTCTGGGAAACACAACCACCAGCCACTGTAGCTTCCTTTCTTGAAAGTGCTCTTCTGGTTTCCCCATATCCAGTCTTTCCAATGTTGCCATAGCAATGATTTGTAAATATCAGTTTGATCAAGCCACCAGCGACTGAAAAATACTCCAATTCTTGGTTATACTTTTCAGAGGCCGTCTTAAATCTCTGACATGGTGGCCAAATCCAATGAGATTCATCTTTGCAGAACTTATAGCCACACAACTTACAACAGGCCTTGAGATATAGTAATATAAATCTGCATGATGTTTTGCTTCCATAAAGTTGCCCTCTTTCTCTCATCAGTGTAGCCCAATGTCTGTCAGTGTGATTCTGCTAAGTAACATTTTAAAATTATAGAGATTTTTTTTTTTTGGTTTGCTCATTTGTTCTAAGTAAAAAGGTACTAGGAAATTCCAAGAGTGGAAGTGGGGAAAATAGTCAACCAAATCATTTTTCCTTAGGAAAAGAAAAACTAAATGCTGGTTTCAGAAAGAAAATATATGATAGAAATTGCCCATCTGTATATGGAAGCTACAGTTATAATGTGAAACCTTCAAAAACTATAGCTAAAGTTACAGTGATTGATACACCTTTGTTGTATAGATTTGCCAGATGTTTCATATGTACCTGTGCTCGTGCTGGCAAGAATAAACCCATACAGTGTGATAGCCATTTTACAGGGGAAGAAACTGAGCAAGTTAAATTACTTGTCCATTCTTATAGATGTAAGCGACATAACTGAGATTTGAACCCAAGTTGACCAACCCCAAACCTTGTTCACGAGAGCCCTTAAATCAAGTTCACTGGCACTGGGGTTTGGCCAAGAAAAAGACAATGTATTCAATTCTTATTTTGACATAACTGTGTCAGGAAATTTCTGGTTAAGTTTGAAGATGCACCGTTCATTCAATTATAGCAGATGAGCGAGTCTTCTCTTTGGATGGCCACCATCATGAAGCCATACAAAATCACTTAGCCTGAAGAGGAAAAGGTCACTGAAAGAAGTACACATGGTTTTTGATGATAAAATTTATAGTACAGAAGAAACCAAAACTGGGAGCACTTCAGACTTAGATTTATTAACACTAGTAAACCCATCAAGAGAAAAATATAGCCTCATAGGAATTACTTTTGTGTGTTACACTCTTCAAAAGCTAAAGACCAAGTCAAAGATCTTTAAGTATAAAGGTACCTTCATGCGAAAAGCTGAAACAGTGATCTGTAAAGCTGCCCCCCAAAATATTCATGCAACTATAATAAAATGAATACAAAAGGAAGGGATCTAAATTCTTCCAGTGAGAAATAAAAAAGGAATGAAGCAACAAAGTTCTTTTCTAAAGCTCAATGAAGCAAAAAGAAATTATTGTGAATCTAGGAATTTTGATATTTGTCTTCCCAGCCTCTTTTACCAAGAGCACCACAAAAATTGTATTTATTTATTTATTCCTCCATTTATGCCAAAAATTTTTTATTGAATACCTACCATATGTCAGACATGACCGGAACCATTGGGAAAGCTGTGATAAATACACTGGTATCACAGAGCTTAATTCTGATGAGGGACGTAGCGAACAGTTAGTGTAGTGTCACACATTAAATTAGAAGAACAATGGATCTCGGAGAGGACACGGTTGTGCCGGATAGCTGGGAAAGGCCTCCGTAAGGGGTGATATTTGAGCAGAAACCTGTATCACAAAAGAGCACCCGGTAGTAGACGTAGAGGACAAGTATAACAGGAAAAGAGAAAATGAAGAGTAAACCATGATGTAAGTAAAAGGGGCTTGCAGGGCCTAAAACCAGAAGTATAACCCTACCTCCCCAGTGTGGGTGGGAAGAAGGAAAGGAGAGTGCTAGGGTACTACGTCATAAAGTGATTGGAGCTCAGTCAGAGCCTTATCTAGTTTTAGATTTAAGATTTTCATTATGCATGCCACTTAGGAAATAGTAGACAGTTTTCAGGAGAGTGGTCAGGGGTGGCTGATAGAGAAACAAATGTGGAGGAGAAAAGACCATGGGGGCTCGGACACATGAGAACAGTGCAGAAGACGAGAGGTGGTCAAATCCAGGGCGGCATGGCTACGCTGGTATGAGGGGCTAGTTCAAGACAACTCCTGGGTTTTGGAGCTAAGTAACTTGGCAAAGGGCAGTGCCGTTAACTACAGTAGAAGAAGCTAGAGAAGAAGTAGGGTGAAAGACAGAAAAGTGGTTGATAATACATAGTTAAATTACGCTGCTTTAGATGCATTGAAATTCTAATGCCTATTAGATATGCTGTGAGGTTCCAAGCAAATAATTAGATACACAAACCTGAACCTCAGAGAGGGGTGAGGACTAGTGGACAGGTGCTCTGGTCTCATTAAGACTTAGCATCAAAGACCGATAGAGCTCACTCTGATAGACAGAGATACAGAGGACAGCGTCCATTGCAAAGCCCTGAGACATTCTCACACTCAATAAGAAATAATAGCACATGTACTATTTATTCCTCTTTACGTGAGGCACTTTACTAATGACTTGACCTGATTAACTTTTTAATACTCACAAGCTCTAAGATATAAATCTAATTTATCTTTATAATTGAGGGAACTGAAGCATACATATGCAGAGATACCTTTGGTACCTGTGATAAATCTGAGATATGGACACAGGCTCTCTTACTCTTTGAAGCACAGAAGTTGGCTTCAAAAAGGAGACAGAAATAACAGTTAATAAAGTAAAAAAAAAAAAAATACCTCAGGCTGGAAGAGTGTGCTGGCCAGCATCTGTCACCGCGATTAAACACTGGAGAAGACCATTGTCAAGGAGAAAAGATCTGTCTTGGCTCATAGCTTCAGGGACTCTAGTACATGGTCCACCAGTTCCCTTACCACGGAGCTAGAACCTCATGGTGGACAGGCACTATGAGGGACAGGGCTTCCCTTCATGGCAGTCAGCAAGCCAATAACAGAAAAAGAGCCTGCGTGATCCAATAGCTTCTCCAGGTCCCAACTCTGAAGAGTGGTGCGTTGGGGATCAATCCCAGTACCTGAGCACTTGGGAGTACTTCATATCTAAACCACAACAAGAGGTCACATAAGATAAAAACTGAGAATAGGATAAATTTGCAAGTTGGAAGCCACTGGTGATCATCACAGTACTTCCTGAGAGGACCAAACGTCAGAATGAAACTTGTCTAATGAGAGACTCTGGAGATGGTAAATACGTGCGGCTAGTGAAAGCGGGTTGTACTTGAGGATAGAAAAGAAGTGCAAAAGAGTCCCTCATGTGCCAACAGAGCAATGTAATCGGACAGAGCTGAAAGCCTATGTGAGATGTGTGCTGTGTTAGTGACCTTTCAGAGAGTCAGCTATGACAAAACACCTGACAAATCAGGGTGAAGGAGGGAAAGTTTGTAGTTGCAAAGGTTTCATACTATGACTGGCTAGCTCCAAGACAGAAGCATCATACAGAAAGGATATGTCAGGGGAAAGCTTCCCAACTTATGCAAGCCAAGAAACCAGAAGGAGATGGAAAGAACCAGAAAAGAAGGGCCTGGGAACAAGATACAACATGCAAGGGCTTCTTCTTGTGACCCACTCCTCTCAGCTGGACCCATCTCCGGCTTCTATTACTTCCCAGTAATGCCATCAAACTAGCATCTCATAAGTGAACTAATCCACTGAAAAAGTTACAGCCCATATAATTCATTCACTTCCCAAAAGCCCAACAGTTCCAAGCTGTGCACACAGTGAAGCTTTCAGAGGACATTTTAGACCTTAGTCCTAATGTGCTAAATGTCAATAGTTTGGGGTTTTTCTTCCAACTTCATCCAAAATACTTGAGTACAGGTGCTGATTTCTAAAAGATGGGGATTAGGTATACATCGAGATTAGTCTACGTGGGGGGGGGGGGGCGGGGTAAAGCATTGCCAGGGAACTTCACAGTGATTGACAGTGAAGACCAAGATGGAAGAACACAGAGTGGTTGGAGAACAGTGAATAAACCACATTGCCAGAAAAGCCCATTACAATCCTGTGATTCCTGAACCCCTACATAATTCCCAGGGATTCAAACTAAACCCTGGATACAGGAAGAGGATATATGAATAGGGTAAACATATTCTAGTTTAATGCAGATAGTAAAATTTTGCATACATTCTCCTGAAGTAGTATCAACTACCTTTATACTCAAAATAGTCTCTTCCAAACAATAAGTTATGTGATTGCATCATTGTGAAGAAAGTAGAATCTATATCAATTTTATGTAAAATAAAAATATTCAGTTACAGTATTAGAGACCTAATAGCTTTTAAACACCTTCAGTGAAATAGATATACTCAGTTATTTTCACATTGAATGTCTGATGTCCAACACATTAGATACCCCTCTCTTTTTTTTTTTTTTTTTTTTTGTGGTGCCAGGATTGAACTCAGGACCTTTCACTTGCATGACCGGAGCTTGTTCCACTGAGCTATATCCCCAGCCCCCAGCCTTCTCTATTAAAATAATATTTTAACCTGATTTTATGAAGATACAGAAAGCTAGTTTAATATTTGTGCAAGTCATAGACTTACTAATTAACAGACTTGTAATTTCAAACCAGATCTGACTTCAGTAAAAAGCAAGAAGCTCATAAGCTTAAACTAAAAAGAGACAAGTGTGTATATAACTTATGAATTTCACATTTTTTAAAAATTCAGAATTTTTTTTTTCTTTAAAATTACCTTTAGGGGGCTGGGGATATAGCTCAGTGGAATAAGCGCCTGCCTAGCAAGCGCAGGGTCCTGAGTTCGATCCCCAGTACTGCCAAAAAAAAAAAAATTTTTAAATTACCTTTAAATTATGTCATTGGAATATATTTTATACAAATAAGTGGTGAATACAGACTATTCCTTCTTGATCTGCCTTAGAAACTTTAAAGTTGAACACAACCTTCCAGGTAACCATTATTTAATATCAATCAACCAAACACTGTGGAAGCATTGGCTTAGAAAAATGACAGGGAAAATTCAATTCTATTATGCAAATTTATGGTTGCATTGTGTGACTTCAAGGATAAAGGAAAGACTTAGTAATATGTAGCACAATGAAGCAATTCAAACAATAGAACATGCATTAAGTAAATTCTAAATAAAAGTCCAGAGAAGTGGAAGAAGGAAGGAAGGAAAAAAGGAAGGAAGGAAGGAAATTAACTTCAACTGAATCAGATTCTAATTAATTTGGGGCAAGAGACCACACAACAAGCTTTTGTGACAGCAACTAGGCATGTGTTTTAATACCTGGACACAGGCAGGCAGGCAGCAACAGAGCTATCCGCCCCTGACGAAGAGAAATGTGTCCCTTTTATATGGATGGAAAGAGGGTAGGTGGAAAGATTTAATAAACCTCTGCAGTTAAAGTTTTCTGGCAGTCTTGTATCTCAGTGGGCAAAGTGCTTGAAGTGCCCAGTGTTAAGTTTTTGATGTCTTCAGCTGTCCCCAGGACCTGCAAATTTCCTTGTCCTGTCTCATGCCCTTCTCAATGTCCTGTGCTGGCTGAGGACAACCTCAGGTGCTGAGCTGAATTCCCTGAGGAGGGCGGTGCTTCTGCTGGCAAGCAGGCTGTGGGTGGAGAGTCAGGTCCAGTTGAAGCCTTACATTAAATATTTGATTGAAATTAATTTAAGGTCTGATATTCAAGTGAGGATTTTTGCTGTAGAAGTTTGACTTCTACAAAATTTCTAGGCAGCATCTGACTCCAAGAATGCAAGTGGGTTCGTTTCAGCACCGGTGATGTCAACAGCCATCTGACAAAGAAACTATGAAGCACCAGGCCCCTGAGGGAGCAGACCTGAGAATTCCTTCCCTGTCCTCCACCTCTGTGTTTATGGGCATCATTTATAGCTGTTTAGACCAAAATCAAACCCAAATGGACTGACCCACTAGAAATCGTGACTGCCTAGACCAATCAAAGTGTGTTCCTCAGAAATTTTAACCTAGCAGGAATTTTAGTGTAAAATAGAGTTGTAATTAGTACCATAAGCAGAATGATAAAAACAGCAAGCCAGACAGGTAGCAGAGGAAAGGGAAGGAACCAAATTATAAGCAAGCAGAAACTTTGAATAAGCAAAAAATACGGCATAAAATGGTAATGAAATAGGGGTAAGATTCTAGGGAACCCATCAGAAAATGAAAGAAATGAGGGTCCATGAGCCCCCGTGTTCCAGAACAGCCCTGAATACTGAGTGGTTCTGCCTTGCAGCGCAGCACTGCACGGAGGGTGACTCAGCTCTCCGCAGTTCGCACTGTTTGTACAACCCGGCCACTCTGTGTGAAACCCCTTCCCCCTGCACACCACCTAGGTGACCTTATGATAAATCACTGAGATAGCCCGATTGTTTTACGCCCAAACTTTACATTCACTATTTCTTAATGACTTCCATTTTTCCATCCACATTAATTACCAATCTCTGAGGTCTGACAGCCTTAGGTTTTGTGACAATGAAGAGTACAGAAGTGTTGGAAAGATTAATAAAAGAAAGAGGGTAAAGTAGGAAACACAAATGATGGGGCTTCAGTGTTTTGAATTGTAGGAGACCAGTGGGTTCTGCAGTAGATTTATGGAGAAAGCTTGTATTATACTATCCCTAGCTGACTTTCATTTTCACAGCTAATTAACTCTTAAATGTTAGTACAAGTAGCCCCAACCCAAGGATAGTCAAGATTTTAAATGTATCTCATTTTCCTGAATTAGAGTTCTGACAATGAATGAGGCATTCAAGACCTTTCTAGTTTCTGTCAGATCTCCAGGTTTGTTAGCAATCAAACAGACAGCTGTATAAACCACTGTCTGTCTCCTCAATCTATTTTCATTATCATCCTGAGTAATATTCTTCACAGAGAGGCAGTAAACTGGTTCACAGACCTAGTTTTCAATGTGATGAAATTGAATATTTTATTAAAATACATTTGTGTATAGATTCATCTGTAAATGTGCAAATCTCTTTCTCTGCTTCTTTCCCTACTTTCTTGAGTTGAGTGAAGTGGAATGGGTTGAAGTAGGGAAAAAAAACAGTTAACTCACTCATATTAATCAATCTTCATAATAATCCGCCTGGTGGATTATGAACCACCCGGTGAAGGTAAACCTTGTAAAATGAACACCTTTCTCATTATAGACGTCATCCAAGGCACATTCAGCACAATCAAAAGGAACTGAAACAAATCAGAAAGGAAGAAAGATACTGAGACATTGCCAAGTCAATGATAGCGTGGAGATGGAACAACAAACCCAGCTTGTTCTCTGCTGTAGCTTCTCAGGCAGCCAGAAGCACTCTACAAGTGAAGATGGATGACTACTTGCCTCTTGGCTGGAGGGGTCTAAAGCCAGCAAGGCACCATTGAGGCAAAGGTTTAGGAGGCCTTTGTGGTCCTAGAGAAGTGGCAGACTCACCATCGTATGTTATTTTGGACCTCAAGTCTGTGGAAGGGGGAGCCTTCCCCTGCCTCTGTGTTTGGAGCTGACCACAGGACTCCAGCAATTGTGTACCAAACTCACATGTGGAAACATCAAGTTAAATCAGAAAGCAGCTTAGAAATTGTGATGCACTTACTTACCAGGCACTTGAACTGTATTAAATTTAAAAATGCCGTGGTCCCTGAGTTTGTAGAACAATGCTGAGTAGCGAAGGCAAACATCTTTAAGGGGATGCTTACAGCTCATATACCTCATCTCACTGTTACTAGATACTTACTCCTTGCAAACACAGTGCTTGGGCTCCGCCAAAGTTGTAAATGACCAATGTATAGTTAATGCTCACTGTCCTCTTCATATCTCCCTGAATCCCAGCCACCTTCTTCGTCAGACACATATTTGAGACATGGGACATACCCTACAGCATCCTGACATTAATGCCTATTTGGACCAAAAGATAATACCCCCTGCTCTGGAAACACCTTCTCTCTACTAGTCAAGATAATCTCATATGAGCAACATATGGCAATGATACATCTTCAAGTACCTACTAAGCGCATGTGTCTTAGTTATTCAGTTCACAGTTTGTAAATGTTTCAGTCTGTCATTAGCTGGCTCCAAGGCAGGGTGGCATGGCAGAGGAGAAAGTTTCTAGTGGGCAGAAGATAACAAAAGCAACCATGAAATAACCACAGCTCTTTCTGCCCCTGATATCTAATCCAGGTTACTTAGGGTGGGTAGCTCTCACATCCTTAATGCCTTGATCCCAGCATTGCACCATGAATCAATCCCAGGGTCACACACTCTAGATCCGGCCACCTCTGAAAAAGCCCCACTGTATAAGGCTGTGACTACATAAGGCTTTAGGGACATATGTAGCCACAGTCACAATACTACAGACAACTAAGTTAGGTAGAAATGTTATAGACAGTCAGACAGTGCTAGGTTCTCAAAGGAGTCAGTACAGATACATTGCAACTGTGTAGAAGGCCATTCAAGGCCAGACCTCAAGACAAAAGATAGAATGACCACAACTACATACTGCCCTAGGGATAAACAATAGTGATTGATATTCTAAATAGGTGTCCATCACCTTGGGTGGGAGACCAAAGCCTCCTTTTCAGGAAAAGGCCATGTTCAGTCCATGTACACTTGCCATGTGATCGCTTCCTCCTTTGATCTCCATTTAATCAACATGTTAGTGATTATACTCGTAATCTTATTAGTTAACCATAGTTTATCCCACCTCATACCTGCCTTGTGATTTACCATTGGATCAATGCTACCCAAGTGAGTATACTTGCAATCTTGTTAGTTGATTATGGTTTTGACCCAATTAGACCTGCCTCACCTGTGGTTTTGCTTTATAAAACTCTCTTGAGAAGTGTGGTCTCCAGCAACCCATTCAGGACCCCTTCTGTCTCTCTTGAACAGAAGCTTTCTTCCTCCCAATGAATATAGTTTTCTTTTCCCCAATAAATATTTTCTGCTCACCACCTTTGTTGTTCCTAAAATTCATACTTCAATTTTACAGAACATGAACTCAGCATATCAGACACCTAGCAGGCTGGCAGGTTGCAAGTTATAATATTTCACTTATATTTTTTGGATTATTTGTAGGAACTATATCATCCCTATGTCCATAATACTGTTGTAGGCAGCTGAGTTAGACAGAAGTATTATAGGCAGTCAGACAAGGTTAGGCCCTCAAAGGAGCCAGTATGGAAGACAAGATACCTTGAAACTGTGGGAGGCAGGCACTTCCCCTGTGGGCCAGACCTCGAGACAAAAGGTAAAACAAATGCACCCACACACACCTCCCTAGGGATGGACCTCAGGGATGGAGATTTTAAATAAGTAGCAATAGCCTTGAAATAGTCATGAAGTCACTAACCCAACCCCCTACAGGAAAAAGCCCTGTTCTATCAATTTTACCTGAACAATTATGCTCTTAATCTTATTGGCTGACCATAGTTTTGTCCCACCTCATGCCCACCTAGCAAGTTCTCATGCTTTCCACCTTGAACCCACTTCACCTCGTGGTTTTGCTCTATAAAAGTCCCTAGAAAAGACAAGTTCCTTGGCAACCCATTCGGGCCCACTTCTGTCCCTTTCTAGTACAGAAGCTTTCTTTCCCCCAATAAATATATTCTGCTCTTAACCTCCATTGTTCCTAAAATTCATTCTTTAATTTTAGGCAACACGAACTTGTCACAGATACCTTTCAGATTGGGAGTTCCTTCTCCCTATATCAAAACCATGTTAATCTATAGTTAGTGTTATTTAAATAGGTCTAATTAACTCTACACTTTTTCAATCAGATATGAATAGGGACTCAGCAAAACAGTTCATATTAGTCTGCTTTTTATGTTGCCATACAGACTACCTGAGACTAATTCAGGAAGAATAGAGATTTATTCCTCAAAATTCAGGTGGTTTTCACATCAGAATGGCAGCACATGGCATAACAGGGAAAGAAAGGAAGGGAGAAAAAGAGGGAGAGAGAGAGGGAGAAAAGGGAGGGGAGGAATATGCATAGGGAGAGAGAAAAGCAGAGGAGATGAGAGAGGAGGAGGAAGAAGGAAGGAGAGACAGAAAGGAAGGGAGGGAGCCTGGACCCATCCTTTCTCAGCACCCCACTCTCATGAAGCAGCACCAATCCACTGAGAACCCTCAAGTTCAAATCACCTCCCAAAGACCCCACCTCCCAGCACTGTTGCACTGCGAAGTAAGTTTTGAACACATGAACTCTTAGACACACTCAAGCCATAGCAAAATCACAAATAAATCTTTAATAAGGACTGTCAAATTATTTATGTTTCCCAGCCAATTCCTCTGGAAGATCTCCTCTATGGCGTTGATATATTGTGATTTTTTTTGAAGTCCTTCAGTTTTAATACAGCTCACATCTCATCTACAGAGACAAAGGACATTACTCTTAGCTCCTAGCACTTCTTTCAGTTTCTCTTGCTATTCCCTAGGCACTGTGAAGCACTTAAACTGCAGCTGCAGCAGAAATGGGACATGCTGCGCCCTCATACATTTCCATTCCTATCCCCCACTCCTGTCTCATCCCTGAATGCTTTAAATTTCAATGATTGTAATGTAAGTTGAAAAGAGTAAATCATAATGACTCTACCGTGTACATTTACATTAGACAAATGTACAATTCAGTCTACATAAATGTGTATGCATTTTTAAAAGAGAATACTAATGCATCACCTAAAGAGAATATCTCAAAAGAGTATTATAGAATAATGTACCTAACTCTACAACTCACCTCTCACAACTCACATATGCATGAGATTAACTGAAATCATCATGCACTCTGTTTGGGGTCAGAGAGTTTCTGTAGTTTTGAAGCAGAAAAAATTGTCATAGTAGGAGAACTTCTAACTATTCTCCATTAATATTTTTACAAACTTGCATTTAGCAACCTAAGTATACTTTTTTGCTTTCAAAACAAGGCATTTGCTCTCAGAAGACTTTCAACAATTAGAAAGATTTCTTTTAAATTTTGAATATTTAGATGACTAATCTATTCGTTGAATATCATTACCAGCAATAAATCAGGTCTGTAGTAACTATGCAGCACATCGAATAAATAATACAATGTCATCATCATCAGATTTCAGGGAAGTATAATTCAGACTTGAGTTTTTAATTAAAACTAGCTCCCAAGCATAAATTGTAATTTTTGTATTTTTAAACAATCAGAATATAAAACTCCATGAGTCATAGCAAACTAACTGAAGACATTCAAGTTCAAGGCTATGTGAATTCCTTTGAAAGGTATCAAGAGCCAGCTCTGATAAAATGTACATACTAAGAAAACAATGCCAATCTTTCCTTTCAATTTATGTAATTTTATTAAATCATTTATAATATACAGCAATCAGATTGTCAAAAATCACTTTAATAACTTTGGTATGGCTACCAATTACATTTTGAAGTGATTCTAATTCCAGATTGAACATTTACTATCTCCCATATCCAAAATATTTATTGAGATCTATTATGTTAAAAGCATATTTCATCCCAACATTCTTAAATCTCCTACTTATAATTCTGGTTTGTGATGCTATGAGAGTTTTCCTGTCCAAAATCTCAAAGTCTGTAAGTACTGTCAGATTTCTATTCTTAAAGTGTGCCAACAGCCTTGTTGTTATAACTGCTTCAGAGTTAATGAAAGAAAGAAAACTGAAGGGGTTTGAAATGACACTGGAAAATATGTTACCCTTTCTCCCTAATGCTACACTTTAAGTGGATGTATATAAGGGAACGTTGTACTACATGCTTTTTGAACTAAGGGCACAAATAGCTCAAAAATTGTTTCAAGGGACACTCTGCTCTCAGCATGACTACAGCTTCCAAATAGCACCCTCTGGAGATGACACATGCTTACCTGTTCCTACCACTTGGATATTCCACATCCTCAATCCTGCTGGGCTAGGTCTTCTTGGCTACTTGGGGACTGAAATCAAGATGTAAGTCAACCTTTTGTATTGGTGAAAGATATAATGTGGAAAATTCATGAACTATTGTTAACTCTTATTCAATTCTCATGGTGTGGTGAAGTAGAAATGCTGATGCCATATAGAACATCAAGGACAAGATGGTTGTATTTTAGGCGGCGTTAGTCTCTAGTCACAGCTGCTTGTGAGAATGAGTTGCTTCCATAAACTTGATTGTACAATTATTCTAGGTTTTGAAGGGAAATTTTGACTTTCATTAGTGTCCAGTTTACAACCCAAAGAATCACTAATATTAGAATTATTGTGCTAAAGAACATTCCTGTAGATGTAAATTATAAAATTTGATACGGCTAAATACTAAAACAGGATCAGAATGAGTATTTTAGATACACTTTGCAAATAAAGAGTAGACAAAGAGATGGAGGAGGGAGGGGGTGGGGAAGTAAAAAGCATCAAGATGCACTATTCACATGTACCAGTTACCTTCAACAAATGTGATCTTTATGTACTGCAAACAGATACCAATAATTTTTTTAAGTTTAAAGGCTATGGTTTTGAAATCCAAGAGTTCAATATATACATTTTCATTAATATGCAGCTGCTTTGTCACTCTTTGAAAGTGATGAAGCAGTTGCCTAATCTGCCACCTTTATTGGGTTCAAATCAAGGGATCATGGAAACTCAGACTTAATGACTTAATGTTTGCCCTGATGGATTTTGGTCTTATTCTGGTCCCATTGGTTTCCACTCACTATTCCTTCCTTTTGGAATGGGAATGTTTATCTTGTATCATTGTTTGTCAACAGTGTTTAACTTTATTTTTTGATTTTTACAAGGTCTCACATCTTAGAGATTCAAGTCTCAGAGGAAACTTTACTTAGACTTCTCAGGAGTGCTGAAAATGTTAATATTTTTGGAATTCTTATATATGGACTAAATGCAGTTTGATTAAGAATGCTAGATGAGCTTCTGGGGGGCTAGGAGAAAATGTTATGATTTATTTCTTAACATTAAGTCATCTGTCTCCATGTCCAGCACCCAAGGCAAGGGTGTAAACTCCAAAGGGTTTGGGTGGTTCCACTCCTATGGCCTTGTGAGTTGCACTTCTCATGCCTTTATTCTTGGGACAGCTTTGATCATGGTAAACCTCCTCAGACATTCCACATTCCTGGCTTCTCCAAATTCCAGTGATCTCCACTATACTTTTGGCTTCAAACTCATAGCTCCATGCATTGCTTTCTCAAGGGTACATTGCCTGGCCTCTAAGATCTTCTTCTGAAACCTAGATGGGAGCCTTCCTGACCCCAGAGCTCTTGTATTCGGCATACCTGTAGAGCTGATACCAAGTGGATGATGTCAAGTTCTGCCAGGTGTTCAAGCAATATCCAGGCCCCCTTGCATCATGGTTGCAGAGGCCTCTGACTGAACTCTGGGAAACACTTCCCTCTTCAACCCTGGAAGGACAGAGTGCCATGGGACCCTCTTCTCAAAACAGTGTTTCACCTTTGTAGGGTAAAGAACAGGTCCTTCTGTTTCCCATGTTACCATCATATTCTTTTCCCAGAAAACTGAAAAAAATTTAAATGAATTTTTGCTTCTACTTCTCAGTATAAAATTAAAAGCAGCAAGTAGTATACAGGCTATAGCCTGAGCATTGGGCTATCTTGACATTTCTGCCACCACCCCTAATCTCAGTTGTTTGAAAAATCTCAAGATATAAGCATAGTGTAGACAAAATTTCTGTCAGAGTATAACAGGCATGGCCTGGAGTCCAACTACCAATAAAGATTTTAATCCTAAATGAAAACTCTTGACCCTGGGTTTTACAGTCTCATTTTTATCCTCATTTTGGTCTTCTGAACTCTGAACGGAATCTCCTATCAAGCTTGGCTCAGAGAATTTCAAGACTTCTGCAGCCAGCATCTCCAAAACTTTCTCAATTCCTCCTGTAAACCAGTTCCAAAGGCATCTAAACCACGTGGTGAGGTATAGTCACAATAATGGCCCCATTTCTCTGGTACTAAACTCTGTCTTACTTACTTTTTCATTGATGAGATACAATTCCAGACACCCAGAGTTTAACAGAGAAGAAGTTTATTTTGACTCACAATTTTAGTACAAGGTAAGAAGTCATGGTGTAAGAGACTATTGGAGGAACCACTCATATTATAGCAATCAGGAAGCAGAGAGAATATGAAAGGGCAGGAACAGAAATATACCCTTCTACATCACACCTCCAGTGAACCTCCTCTATGCAGCCCCCACATATTTACAGCAAGTCAGGTTTAACACTTCCAAAATTAATCACTTCCCAGAAGCCTCATTTATAAGCACCTGAGGCTCTTGGGGGACAAATAGGAATAAACTGTAATGGATATATTCTTGACCCCAGCTTCTCCCTTCTCTCTCTGCTTCCTTTGGGGAGCTTTCCTCTGTCAGGCCTTTTTCTACTGCACCATTTCTGCAGTAGATCCAGATTGCCATGGACTGAACCCACTGAAACAGTGAGCAAAGACTCCTCTTCCTTTAAGTGCCAGAGGTCAATTATTTTGTCTCAGAGATGAAGAATTAACTAATATAGTCCATGTCATCTTGACCAGTTTTAATTAAAATATTTTATCAGTCTAACCTGGATTTTCAGGGTTTTTACTGATAGAATATATAGCAGTTCCCCATTATCCTTTGAAATACAACCAGGGCATTCTACAGATGCCTAAAACTACAGGCTGTACCAGTCCTTATAAGTAATTTTTTTCTAAAGATAGCAACTAAAATGAGGTTTGTTGTGTAAATTAGACACAGTAAGAGATTAGTAACACTAATCAGTAATAAAATATAACAATTACAATAATGTACTGTAATAAAAGTTATTTGAATTCACAAATTGCTCCTAGAACTTCCCAATTTTTTTTTTTAATTTCACTTTACTTCTTATTGTTCTTTTGGATTTTTTTGTCGTTTTGAGACAGGGTTTCACTATGCAGTTAGGTTGGCTTTGAACTCATTCTGTAGCCCAGAATGGTCTCAAACACAGCAATCCTCTTACCTCAGCTTCCCAAGGTCTGGGGTGACAGGTGTGCATGACCACACCTGGCTCCAATTAATTTTTTTGAAGGGGTACTGGGGATCAAACTCAGGACCTTGTGCTTGCCAGGCAGGCACTTATGCCACTGAGCTATATCCCCAGCCCCTCCAATTAATATTTTAAACCATAGTTAACCACTGATAACTGAAATCTCAAAGAGTGAAAACATGGATAATAAGGAATATTGAAAGTGAATGGTTTTGTTACTTCATATGTTTTCTACATGCTCATATAATGTATGATGGCAAATAATAAGTATTAATTTATTTGAGTCAATATGCATAAGTATTAAAGTTTTCTGGATTCATTATATTTAAAGTGTTCAATGTATATGTAATAAGTTTTCAAAAGTAGCTCAAATACCAACATAACCAAGCTTCAATTTTTTAATAGGGTCTGATCATATGAAAGGATATTAAAAAGGATTATTTGAATAATGTAACACAGACTCTAATAAATCAACTAAAACTTACAGAATAACTTGAAATACATTTATTTCATGTAATAATGGCACAACTATTGAATTTAAACAGTATTAAATAATTTTTTAAAGAATGCTTTTAGGTTTGATTGATTATTCATACAGAAAATAAAATGTATGTTTTTCAAACTATGAAGAAAAATACAGTTCCAAGCAAGTTACAAATATGGCAAATATCAAAACTGATAAGCTTTTTTTAAAAATGTGGAAGGATGTTTTAAAATGCACTAATTTTAAAAGTGAGTGAAAAGCTACCCTATATATAATGGAATATATTTGCAATATCCAAAATATATAAAGAACTATAAATCAGTAAAAAGTCAATTAAAAAGTGATTTACATAAGGATTTAAAATGTATAATTTTGGCATCACAATGATAAAAAGTTCAATGCGGTATCACTGCTCACCCTCAAAAGAATCCACTGTTGGCAAGAATGTAAGCTGAGCAACATAAACTGCCATGCACTGAGGGTGGGAGTACAAAATGATGCAAATATTTAAAATCTCCGGCAGTATTTACTAAGCTAAACATATGTATTTCATATGATCCTATAAACACAAAATATGTGTATACATATGTTTACCAAAAGACCAAAAAAGGAATGTCGGCAGCAGCACTTTAATAATAGAGAAAACTGGGGATTCAGCCAAATGTCCATCAAGAATAGGAGGAAAAATAAATTGTGCTGTATCAAACAAAGAATACCATACTTTTCATAATACTACACAGAAAGATCATATATAATTATGCATAACGTTACAGATAATTCTTAGTATAAACCTAAGTGAAAGACACTAGATATAGAAGAATAAAGTAGTAACTTCATCTGTATGAAGTTCTTGACTATTTATCTGAGTGTTCACATGGATGTGGTCCCTCTGAAAAAATGATCAAACTTCACATTTTTGTTTTATAGACTTTTTACGTTTTGGACTCAAATGTTTAAACAGCTGCCACATGTATAATTTCTGTGTTAGTTACTTTTCTCTCATTGCTGAAACAAAATACTTAACATCCAAAGGTAAAGGGGGAAAGGTTTATCTAGCTCACAGTTTGCAGAGGTTTCAGCCCATAATTGGCTGGCTCCAAAGCAGCGTGGCTCAGGGCAGAGGGGGCAGCAGTTCATGGTGGCAGAGCACAGCAAAAGCAACAAGTGGGAGCAAGAGAGGGAAGTAAGCCTTTCTGTGCCTTTTACCTTACCCAAACCAGGTGTGGTGGTGCACGCCTGTAATCCCAGCACTCGGGAGGCTGACACAAGAGAATTGTTGTGAGTTCGAGACCAGCCTGGGCTGCAAAGTGAGCTCAAGGCCAGCCTGAACTGCATAGTGAAATCGTCTCAAAAAGACTCAGACTGCTGGAATTAGGTGGGCCAATCCAATCAGTGGAGTGATCCAGCAATCATCCAGCCTTGATCCCAGCACCCTTAATCCCAACATTGCACTACAAATCACCCACAAACTCTGTGAATCACTCAGAAACTCTAGATTGAGGTACCTCTGAAAAAACCTACATCCCATGACTGTATGAGGCTTTGGGAGATATCTAGACACAAACCATAGCATTCTGCTCCTGAACCCCCAAAGCCTCATGTACATGCCTTTATGGAAACGGCATTTAGTCCATCTCCAAGAATTGCCAAGGTCTTAACAGATTCAGCATTGTTGGGAAGTCCAAGTCCCAAGTTTCCTCTGAGATTTAAGGCAAACTCTTAGCTGTGAGCCCCTGTATGAATGAAAAGCTAAACACTTCCAACATTAAATGGCCCAAGATAGATATTTCTGTTCCAAAACTATAAACAGATGGATACAAAGGAGTGGGACCAAAGCAAGACCAAAACCAAACATGCCAAACATGAAATTCTGTAGTTCCATGTGCCACATCCGCAGCAATCTGTGGCAAGATGTGAACGTCATATGTCTTGGGTGGTTTCACCTGTATGACACTGCTAGTGGTTGTAGCTCCCATGGCTTCTCTCTTGAGCTGGTTTTGCTCCTTCCTTTCAGGTTTTCTTAGATGAGCCACATGCCTGGCTTCTCCAAACTTCCGGAGTCTCCACTCCTCCTTTGTCTTCACATTCACAGCTTCACATTGCTCTCTAAGGACACACGGCCTTACCTCCCAGGACTTCTTCTGAAATCAGGGTGGAAGGCTTCCTAACTCTACTACTCTCCCATTCTGCATGCACCTAAAACCAGCACCATGTGGATGATGCCAAGGTCTCCTGCAAGCAGGATAAAAACCCAGGCCTCCCACTCTCTTGGCTGTAGAGTTCAAGTGCCTGGATCACTGAGCATACTGAATCTGATTCTGAGGAACAGCATCAGATTCTCTGTACTACCACCATTCTGGATCATGGTGCTCTGCAGCTTTCTTCTCAAAGCAAAGTCTTTCACCTTTGCAATTTTGCGTCTGGAAAGGATGGAGTCCTGCTGATTCTTGTGATGCCCTCAGGCCATCTTTTCTATTCTTTTGCTCCTTCTCAGCATTTAAAATCTCTGCTCTATCTGCAGTTCACAGCTTTACTGGCGCCTCCTTTCTGGCCGAACTCACAATGTTTTAAAACATCTGGCTGGCCTCTTTGCTATTGATTCTCAAAATAGAGCTGGCTAAAAGCACCCAGCAGCAGCCATGCCACTGTCTCAACATTAGACTGCCTTGAAATTCTTCTGCAAGATTAATTAGTCTACTGCCTTTAATCTCAAACTCAGGCAAAGTCTTTGGACATGAGCAAAATGCAGATAAACTTTCTGCCAAACTATAACAACATCCTCTGGAGTCCAATACCCAATGCAGTCCTTCTTCCCAGCAGAAACCTCTGGAGCCTGGTTGTTTTCCAGCAGGATTTCTATCAGCCTCTGGTCTTCTAACCTCTAACAAGAATCTCTCATTCAGAAGGCATTCCAGCTCCACTTTTTCAGCTGGTATCTCTGAGCCTTTCCAAGTTCTTCCCACAAGCCATTCCCAAAGGCTTCTGAACCACATGGTCAGGTATAGTGACAGCAATGACCCTTAATTCTGTCTTTGTTACTTTTATCTCATTTCTAAGACAAAATACCTGAAACCCAGTGGTGAATGAGAGGTTTATCTAGCTCACAGTTTTTAGAGGCTTTAGTCCATCTTCACTGGCTCCAAAGCAGGGCGGCTCATGGCAGACAGCTCATGGTGCCTGGGGCACTGAAAGATACCAAAAGCAGGCAAAAGCAAAGGGGAAAACAAGCCACTTCTTGCCCCTGGACTGCTAGGCTTAGGGCGGTCCCAATCCAATCAGTGGACTGATGCAGCAATCACCCAGCCTTAATCCCAGCATCCTTAATCCCACCATTGCACTATGAATCATTCACAAACTCTAGATTCAATTATGTCTGAAAAAGCCTGACCCCATGACTGCACGAGGCTTTGGGGGAACATCTACACACAACAGTAACAGTTTCCATATTCTTAGAAGAATATTATAATACTTTGCTATATAACACAATCTCTATGTGAAGAAGAGATAAATGTGTGTGTGTGTGTGTGTGTGTGTGTGTGTGTGTGTGTGTGTTTGAGTGAAGGAGTTACATTTCTGTGGCTCCCAGCACAGCCCACAAAAAGCCATTATCTTCATTTAAAATGGTTAATTTAGGGAAATCAACACACATTTATATCTGCATTCCTTACTTTTGCAAGGTTAAAAGGCTCACTGCCCTAGAAATGTGAACACTTTATCTTATTTTGTTCAATCTATTTTCCCTATTCTGGATATCAACTTGAATGCTTTGCAATTAAAATTTGAAAGCCATTTTAGGATGAGTCCCTACAATCTAATAGACTTTTCGAAGTTTGTCGTATTTTCAAAGTTGAGTAATTAACCCTAACCTTAGTTTTTTAAACTTGAGGAAATTTTGCTACAAATGGTCTCTTACTTGTCCACGTGGCCCAACATGCAGCCATTGCTCTTGCTCCATGATGGCCCCCACAGCATGAGCACCTCCATTCTACAAACTTTCCTGCTCCAAAAGTTAATAAAACTAATTCACAAACTCTGATTATCTGGAACTTTCTGAAGGTCATGAGAGACCTCTGCCTCTGAGGAAAGCAGCAGTCCCTGAGGAAAGAAGTACAGTGGTGGTGCCAGAATCTAAACTTATTCATGGCCCTGGTACCAGAGTACTCTTGGCCAAGTTTTCTAAAGAACATGAGCTATGCCATTTCCTCCCCTCTCCAGTACTAAGGACGGAATTCAGGGCTTCGCACATCCTAGGCAAGAGCTCTACCAATAAGCTGTGTCCCCGTCATCTATATCATTTCCTGATTAATATATTGGTCATAATAACACTAACCTTTCAGTAGAACTATGAGAAGTTAAACTAAGTTGACAAGGCATCTGAGCTTGAATAGATCCTACACGGTGAGCATCTGTCATCTATTCATAATACTGAATGCTTCTCAGAATGTCCGCCATGCAGTGTTCAATTTATCCTTGCCAAGGAGCCAAAAATCTAATCATGAGAAGTGTTAGATAAGCAGTTGCTAAACAGGAAATTAATGAATGCAATAATTGTCTTTAAACATGATATTAACAATTTCAAAGTATTTTGTTTTATGTAACTAGCTGTCTTTGAAAGGCTAACTACTAATATTACCTAGAATTTCTGCCAGAGCTTACAGGGGAAAATCCAGGTCTCCACATTATAAGATTAAAGTGTTATCTGTTCCACGGCCAATAACTGATTCCTGGGACTTTCTGAGAAGGACCAATGTCAGAAGAACCTGCACTAAAATAATACCAGAAGTCTAAAGAGAAGGGGACAGTTTTACTCTTGAAGAATAATGGAGGTTAGAGTTTGTGGAGGATCAAACAATCCCGACCTCCTCCTCTTTGATGATGAGTCGATTTGATTAGTTCTCCCATTTCTGTGATGTTAGATGTGCTCAAGCTATTAGGCTAAAAAAATCTCAATTATCTTCCATGTGAAAAATGCTGAACTGTGGTCCCCACAGAGTGCCTGTTCACCAAGATTGATGCTAGAAGCATAAAAGCATGGCAGGAGAGAAGCTTAAGTGCAGAAAGGGCCTGAATTTGCATAAGAAAGTAAAGATCTGGTAAAGAAAGTAAGGGTTCAGGAGCAAACTCTGTAGAAAGTGATGGCCCAGGCACCACTCACCAAGTTGACCATGGCAAAGAGAAGCCTGTCTGAATAGCTCAGTTCAAAGGCTACACATGAGGAAGGCACAAGCTCAGCTGAAATTCCTTCACCAGGGCCTCTGTGAGAAAGACCCCTCCAAAGAGCCCAATGTGTACCCCCGTATCCTAGGACAGCCTTCTGCCCCAAAGAAACTGATGGCCGCATGTGGACTAGGTGACAATCAACAGGAGGAAGAAGCCAGTAAATGTGTGAAAAGTCTTCTTCCTCTTCCTCCTTTTCTCCCTACAAGAGCAAGAGCAGAAAGAGAGATAGTGTAAAAAGATAGGCACCTTGACATCCTCATTTCCAAGCTGCTAGGACTAGTGGGGGCACTGTCTACTTACAAAAAGCAGAGAATAGATTCAAAAGTAATAAATTTGAAGTTAAGCTGTTTCAATGTTATGATTGGTTTTTTTATTTTGAAAAGAAAAGAAAATAACAACAAAGATAAAAATAAAACCAATAAAACAACACAATAACCTGAATTCCTTCTGAGGGTAGCACCCCCATAGAGCTCATCAGCCCTTTCTAGACATTGCCGTTTAAAGAGCCCACAGCCACAACACCATTTTCACATGGTAGAACAAGTTTCTAACACACAAGCCCTTGAGGTACACACTCAAGCTATATCCAAACCATATCAAGGGTATTTCACATTTATTGATTAATCTTTAACTGAAGTTTTAAAAGACGGTAAGAAATGTACCAGTATTCAAGGTCCATTACCAATCAATTTTGAAAGGAAAAGTGACAGCCATCAAGAATGCCCAGGAGCCTCCAGTTATGCTTCTCAGTCAATGCGACAAGTGGATGTGGCACTTCGCTCTCCATATTCACAGTGGAAGAGGGAGTCTTGCGGGAGTCCGTGTTTTCTTCCACAGTAGTTAAGTAATCCCTGGAAAAGAGATTATAAAACCTACTAAACTGTAAGTGAAAACAAAATTAATTTCTTTTAGACAGAAGCAGATTCAAAAGATGACTCTGTGTTTCTTCAATAAATACATATTGATTAGTCAGTTCTAAGTGCTAAAAATACAGATATAAATAAAACAAGTAAAAATCCCTACAGCTTCAAGGAAGAGACACTGAAAAAGCACAGAAATAAGTAATATTATTTCAGCAAAATATGAGCGCCGTGAAGAAAAATATAAGCAGGAGAACGAGCAGGACGGCGACTACAGAAGGAAGTGTACTGCTGGCAGTGAGTCAAAGAAAGCCTAGGGAAGGAAGGCCAAGTCAGGGTCGGGCTGGTGAGGGGCACTCTGGGTACACGGGAAGCTCACTCGCAGCGGACAGGAGAGCAGGGACAGAGTGCCTGATGCAAGGATGCAGAATAGGTCAGAGGAATTCCAACTTAGTCCCTCCAACTTGGTTCCAGTTGTGCCTTGATGATTCTATACTATGTTCAATTTTTTTAAATACCAGAGAAAGTGGATGCACTCATCTTTGGCTTGCCTTCCAATTTTTCCAGCACACACACACACACACACACACACACACACACACACACATACACACACACACCTAAAACTCCATCACCCAACTCTTCTCAAGAAATCATTTATGAACTGTTGTAAATGTCCATAGCATTTGTGCTGGCTCAGCCAGTATTTCCTGAAGTGATCATTTCTAGACCAGTTCCTTTAAAGTCATTTTCATCTACCTCTTAGAAATACTGGATCAGAACCCCTGGGTTTGAGCCCTATTATAACAGCTCATCTGTGTAACATTTATACACACAGACTGAAGGTCACTGGGCTAACCACCCAGGCCTTCAGGCCACCAAATTGAGCATTCTGTGGTTGATGGAGCTGCAGTTTTCCAGTAAGTATATAAAATTTCACAATAATTTTCCAAGTCATCTCCACAAAATTCCCATCTAAATGCAAAGCCACTGGTATAAAAATACACAAACAAGATTTAAAAACATAACTCAAGTTATAATTCCAAGGGACTAATTTTTAAAATTACACAGAACTTTATCAGCATTGTTGGCCATCCCTCCATGTTTCTCCCTCTCATCCAAGAAAGAGAAAATTGGGGCCAATTTTTAAGGCTGGAAAGGTGTTTGTTCACCTCTCTCCATCTCCTGGCTGCTGTAAGCCTTTGTGTAACCAGTTGAAACAAAACTCTAAGGATGGGGATGCAGTCTGGGGGAGCATTTACCTCGCATGTGTGAGGCCCTGCGTTCAAGCTGCACCACCCTCTGCTGTCCTTTCCCCACTGCACATCGGCACAGTGTAGTTAGCAAAATCACAGAAAATTACTTGCAGGCTAAAGCATCTTTAAAAATTATTACATCTGATTTATATAAATAATTTGATAGTTTAGAAATATCATGTAATTATAATATGAGGAACAGTTTAGAAATACATTGAATGTTTACACTGTTTTAAAAAATTATTACAGCAAAAGACATTTTGCTATTAATTCTCCTCAAAGAACTCCCCATTACCTCAAACATAGTTATTCTATTGTCCTTGCCACTTTCTGAAACATTTCTGGAAGTCTTCTTTCGGGGGTGTTACACTGCACTTACTGTCTCAGAGTCCTGAATGGATACAGAATGTTCACTTTCATGGTCATTTTGACTTTGAGGAAGAGCCAGAATTTGCAAGGTGACAGATCAAGTGAATATGATGGATAAGGGCATATCATAATGCTTGTGGAAATCTGCCGTTCCAACGAATGGCACTCAGCAACAGCATTCACCATAGTTTCCTTTAAGCCTGTTCAAGACAGTCCAGAGGAAGAATGCCAGAACTGCTTCAGAAAGTGGCAAGAACAATGGGATAAGTGTATTTGACGTGACAAAGAGTATTTCAAGGAGGATAAATGGTGATGTGTTTTATGCTGTAATGTTTTTAAACTTACACCTTAAACATGTTTTGATCACACCTTCTATGTTGAACTTTACGGCATAGAATTATGTTTAATCTCACAAGAAAAAAAATGATGTAGCCAAAACTGTTCACATAGATTTTTGTTTGAAAGCTAGGAGCCAGTAATCATGTATTTGAAAAATACCAAACTGTTTGCAGACCCATAGGAAACATTACACAAATGCAGAGAAAAGGGACTTTTCATAATTTCAAAACAAATCTAATAGTTAATGTTATATTGATTATCTTTTAAAACTTTTTTAGCTTAAATGAGTTTAATCAATCCACATATATCACACCTCTCTTCTGGAAAAAGTAGAAAAATGACATTTCATTTTCAAAAGAGAATTCACTTTGAATATTAAAGCAGAAGAACAACCCCTCCTACTGCTGTCTTCTAGAATATTATTTAGTCACATTGCTTGTTTTAACTGATCATATTTTCCATCGTATCTCATGGACACATTCTTTCATTCTACAGTCTTCCAAAGCTAATAGACAGTGGGTTCTGTAGAAACAGAATCATAGACTTTCAGAGCAACATCACTTCTTGCTTCTCAAGCTTGACCAACTTACTCTGGGCCAAATCATTTAGCTCTAACGAGAATTAGAATTTCTCTAATTGCACAGTTACCCCTTTTCCTACATTTTTATAATTCTGTGCTACTCCACCTAGACATTCTAACTTTCTCAGAGAAATATCTCCACAAACTCTTCCCCTCTTTCCCTGATGTTTCATAAAGAGTAGGATATTGAAGCAACAAGGACTCCCCACATCTTACACACACTCATCTAACCACCATTGCCCTCTTCCTATCCTGTGTCCTTCCTATCCTGAAGTCTACAGAGGCTTTGTGTTACCACAAAGCCAATGGCCAGTACACAGCAGGTGCACCAAGGGTGGTCAGTGTTGCCACCTGTTAACCAACTGCATTTCCACAAGATATGCCTGTCCTGAAGATGTCCCCTAGGCTGTACCCCATTCCTTCCAAAGTTTTGAGACTGATTCCTATATTAAATAGAAATATCAAAAACAATCTATTCCAGCCCTTCTCTCCCACCCAAATGTTCCACCTAAACTACTCAATTAGAGACCTCTAATTATCATTATTATTATTATTATTATAACAGTAAAAATCAAAAGAAGATGGTTAACAGGTGTGGAGGTGCAGTTGGATAAGAGAGATAATTTTCAATGCTTTGTGGGACAGTAGATAATGATACAGTAAGATAACTATAACTGACAACAATGAATACACTGTTTCTTATAAATAACAGAGATGATTTTGAATGTTCTCAACAAAAAGAAATTATGTATGTCTAGAGAGATAGATATACTAATTGCCCTGACCTGACATGCTGCATCAAAATGTCATACTATATCCAAGAAATGTGTACAATTACTATGCATTAATTAAAAATAAGAATCTTTAATAAAAACAAGAACTATGGCTATAGTTTAGTTGTACAGTGAGTGCTTAGTATGGGTGAGATCCTGGATTAATACCTAACAACAAAAAGTAAAAACAGAATAGTCATAGTTAATTAGTCTAGTAGACAAAAATGGAAGTTTTTCAAAAATGGTAGTATGTGGTAGTACCTACTACATGCCCTTAGACCAGTGGTAACCAATGAACTCTCAGCCTTAGAATGAATGTGGCTGGAACCATTTGTCCACTCTGTATGTGCTCATGCATGTGTGTGTGTGTGTGTGTGTGTGTGCATGCATACACACATACACGCACACATGCACACACACACACGTACACACACACACGCACACAGGCACACATGCACACATGCATACAGGCACACAGTCACCAACAATGTTTTGGGGGAAAGATGGAAGAGGAAAGATAAATTTTCAGACAATAACCTAGAAGACATGGATAGGACAGTTGCAAAGCATGTTTTCTGTCATAGCCTTATATCTCTGCTGCTGTGTTTCAGAATGGGGTTGTTCTTTCCACAAGCTTGTGACCTCTAAAGGGGGCAAACTTGTCAACGATTTTTACAAGCAGAGCAGGGGATGCTATTAACTGGCCAACAGCACAGTGAAGTTTCCATGTGGGAAATCAGAGCACTATTATTCCATGCTGAGAAAGGACAAATGAAAAAGCTGAACAATTAAGATTATTGATATTTATTATTAGGGAAACACAATAAGACTTTTGCTCAAGGGCATTTTTAGTGTAATTCTCATAATAATGTTCATTCACTAAATTGTCGTTTCTTCAATGGAAAAAATCCATGTGTTTAACACAATTATCTTCCCATGTTCTCTGAGCATACTCTATGTCCCTTCTTTTTTAAATATTGTTATGAAACCAGTGTTACCTTATAAAGTCAATCTGATTCATATTGTGAACAATTAATATGTTTGATTTTATGAGATAGCTTCTTTCCTCCCTTAATATTGCCTGACAAACTTCAGAAGGGACTACTGCTTCGCATCAAGTTACATCTTCCAGATGTGACTTTCTTTTCCCTCCCCAATTTTAGTAGCATCTATCCTCTAGAGAGAACTGGTTGGTTATAAATTTACATAATACAGAGTTCTTTTCTGTATCTTATATCACTCCACACCAACATTAGCAATAAACTCTCTTATTGCAGCAGCTGCACAAGTGACTTTGTTGACACCTCAGTAACTCTCCTGTGAGCACTTCAGCTACCTATGTGAGTGCCTGGCATTCAGTGTGAGTGTGGTAGCAGTCAGCATTGACTTCAGCCAACACTGATCTAAGTGTATGATGTGTAGCAAAGTGGGTTAGACCTCCCCCAAATGGTTCCCCTATGCTGACCCTATGAAGCTCAGACGTGTGTTCCTACTATTCATGTAACCAATTACAGGTCCATTTTGGGGTGATTCTTTATCTGTTATTAAGTATAGTACACAACATTTTATTAACACTGGAAAACTATCTCAGTAGAAACTTCCAGTATTTTCCTCTACTAGATTTGTGGTTTTTCTTTCACACTTAATTTTTTAATACATCTATTTATACAACTTATTTTTCACCTATTTTATATTCTACCATTTTCTATTTCATATTTTATATTCTATCCAAGTCTCTCAATATCATTTTTTAATTCATCCATTTTCCAGAGATCAAACACCAAGTTTAAATTTGTGTTTCTATTGGTTTTTGTTTCTATTGATTTGCATAACATCTTAATACCAGGTAAGATTTTTGCCTTCTTACTGCTCCTCATTTCCTAAGGTGTTTATGTTTGTGCATTCATCTGCATAAGTTTTGACATCAGCCAATAAAGGAGCAAGGCAAAAAAAGCTCCCAGGATTTTAATTAAATATTTTAAAGATTAAATTGTCCCATCTATGAATATGGTTTACTCCAAATTTTCCTAAGATTTTTAAAAAACATACTCACTCACTGGTAAGATGTATTTAACTATATTTCTTATGTATGTAGTGTAGGTTTTGCTACTATGGACACTGGAATTAATATTCAAAAGCACATTAAGGCACTTTTTCTCTTTCTTCTACTGCTAGACTCTGGAACCTAAAACACATAATTGACTTCCAGATCCTACCACAGAATATGTCGTTGCCCTGTTCTTGCCAAAGAGAGAACATCTTATGAAAGGGCTTTCCTCACCCCTGTCCCCAAGGATGAGACCCAAGGAGAAAGCACCAAGCTAAAATTCACTTGACACTAGTGTCCAGTCATTTTTAAACTTTATAATTTAATCTAGCAAGTGTCCTAGTTACCTTCTCATCACATAAAGACAATACCCAACAACCACAGCTTAAAGAGGAAAGAGTTATTTTGGTTCACAGTTTGTACAGGTTTCAAGTCATTATCAGGTGCATCCAACCCAGGGTGACATGGCAGAGCAGGAGCAGCTCATGGCATGGCCGCAGGAGGCAGAGAGCAATCTAGGAGAGAGGGAGGGAAAGATCCTTCCAGGCCACTCCCCACAGTGACTCGGCTTCTCGGACCAGGCTCCACTTCCCCATACCACATGTAGCTCTAGCCTGTCACTGAACTGACCCACTGAGGACTCTGAGTTCCTCGTGACTTAATCACCTCCCCAAATCCCCATCTATGATGGTATGAGGTGTTAAGGGTATGTGTGGATATAAATCATAGAAATATCCTTGGCTACTGTGAGTATTCAAAAAATTCATACCACTTAAATTACCTCAAATGACTTCAACAAAAATATTTTAAGAGAAAGAGGTAGAGGGGGAACTTCATAGATATATCTTGAAGAAGCACTGTTTGACCTTATTTGGGACCTAATTCACACACACTGAAAAATCAGTGAATAAAACAATCAAAATTGACCATAGTAAATTTGATATCATTAGGGAACTATCGTTTTAGGTGTCAAAATGGCATTATAGCTATTTGTAGGCATTTTTTAACAGACATAAACAGTAAAGCACTTATAGGACAATTATCATATGTGGGATTTACTTTTTAATAATCTGGGGTCTACATGCCTATAGTTATTGAGGTTGACTTCTAGGTGTCTCCAATGATCATGTGCTCTATTACATGCTTTAAAGTTTTAAACTTTATATAAAATGTTTTTCTTTAAAAACAGAGCTTCTATATGTAGCTAAGTGGTACAGCCCTGGCCTAATATATGGGAGGCGCTTGCTTCATTCCTCAGCACTGCAAAAAAGAAAGAAAGAATTGAATAAACAAAGCTGGGCCACTTCATTGAAGATAACAATCTGTAATATAACAAGCACTGTTAATTCCTATTGTCTTTAAATCCTGTATTGTTTTTGTGTTGTTTTGTTTTGGTCTTTGTTATTATTTTGTTTTTCTTATTCTCTTTATTTTTGTTTTTATTTTAAAAGTAAAAGAACAAAAACACTAACAAACACACACAGTGGCACAAGAACAGTACAAACACCGAACTACAGGTGGCAGGGGATCGACAATGGTTGTTGTATTACACATTGGTAGCTTCAAAGTGTATACTCAGTATAGACAATACAAATAGACATACAAGGTTGATCAAACAACTAATCACCGATTGTTTCCCACATCAATATGACATGAGACAACAATGCAACCATGTCAGCCATCCCGCACATACACACATACCTACTCAGCTATCCTCCTCTTCCTCCTCTCCTTCCCTTCATCCCAATTGCTCTCTACCCTTGAGCAGTCTCCCTTCATACCTCCCAATCTAT